>JARFJB010002400.1:0-75000 GCA_036346205.1 Vesta saturnalis | reverse complement strand
TTTCTTAATAATTTTATTTTTACATAAAAGCCTGTATTTTAATCTACTTTTCTACATAATGCACCACCAATATTAAGCCACTTCTGGCTTCTGAATACCACCCTCGTAGAAATCTGCCGCCTCATTAGACAACCACAGCAACACGGTTGTTTTGACATCGTTATCGTGGCGCTAACCACCCAGATAAATTTTCAAATGCGGCAACACATGGTAGTCACAGGGCGCTAGATCAAGGCTGTACGGAGGGTGATCAAGTTGCTTCCAACCAAATGATTCGATCAGTTGCTGAGTTTGATTGGCTACGTGTGGACGGGCATTGTCAGGCATCAAAACAAGTTCCTTTATTCACCATGAGCTTTTTGTTTTGAATTGCACGGGGCAGTTTTCTTAAGGTCTCATAATAAGTCGTAGAATTTATTGTGTCAAACACGAGGCAAAAAATCCACAAGCAACACCACCTTCCTGTTCCAAATAACAGTACACATTGTTTACTGGCCTGAAATTGTTTACTTGAACTTCACTTTTTTGGGTGATGTTGAATTCCACCATTCCTGCTGCTTTGAGTCTGGTGTAACATAAGCCACCCATGTTTCGTCGCCTGTGACAATTTGGATTTTAAACTCGTCACCTTTCTCACTGTACCGCTTTAAGAAAGTCAAAAAACTGGCTGAACGTTTGCTTTTGCGCACCTCAGTTAGCATTTTCGGTACCCAGCGTGAGCATAGCTTTCGATAATTTGAACGTTCTGTCAGAATTTCATAAAGCACACTTCTTGGCACTACAGGAAACTCTTTAGATAACGACAAAATGCTAAAGGGCCTGTTCTCTCTCACGATTTCATCAACTTTGTGCAACAAGTCGTCAGTAATGATTGAAAGTCGCCCACTTTGTTTCACATCATGTACATTCATACGGCCATCTTTAAGGCTCTGACCCATCTCCGTACTATCCTATCGCTCATAATGTTTTCTCCATACACTTCACTGATTGGACGATGGATTTCAGCTGCTTTTATGTCTTCAGTACTAAGAAAACGAATCACAGCGCGTGTTACACAGTTGGCGGGATTCTCATAGACATTTCTAATACTCACAACAAACGTAAACACGGTCGAATGATTCTGTAATGGCGTCTGTGGCTTGCCAGTGGAAGCGGTACACGGCGCGCATGCACCAAATACCGACCGCAGCGCTGCATCGGCGAAGTTTCAAAACTGCACTTACTTTAAAAATACGCCTCGTCTATTGCTATTAATCAAGTAATTATTAAAATTTCTGGCTATATCGTAAAAGTGCGGTCATTAAATGTTCTGTAAAATATGCAGTATTTTATATAAAAACATTAAGTGCATATTTAAATGCCAAATTCATAACTACATTACCATTTTATAGAAGATTGACATAAATACAATTTTAGTGGTTTACGTTGTGTGTAATTACACTAAAGAAATTAATTACTGTTCAAAACAGAATTTAATTTTATATACCCTCATGATTTTTAAATTAATTAGTTGGATACAAGTAAGAAATAAAACTATACTTCGAACAAATCAAGTAAACGAAGATATTAGTAAATTAAAAATAGTCTTTATCGTACTGGCTACGCCATCTTATGACACATTGTATTAGTGCTCTATAAAAATGTTGCGTATACGTTGGATTAAAGCACGTCAACTTTATTTTTATTTTTTTTATTTTAACAAAATAATTTGAATAATAGTATACTTAATCAATGTATTATAAAGTTTTCTACAGATTTTCCTTAAAGAGCAACCAACATAACACTCCAATTTATCGCATTATGTATTCACTTGTTTTGCTATAACTAAGTTTAAATTAAGTATCCAAGTTTAAAGCCTTAAAAAGGTTTACGCAAATAACGGCGCATAAACGGTTAGTTAATATGTATTAAGTGAAAGCTGTAAAAGTAGCGGTATACTCTAAGGGATGGAAATAACAGCAAGAAAACAAAATTGAACTTACTTGAAAATGTATGTTAGTTTTGTATCATTTCTACTTAGACGGAAACAGTTTCAAGAAGTACACAACAGAAAAGCATAACTTTACTGAATCCCTAAACCTTTTGAATTATAGAAATCATTACGTAATATATTATGTATATAAAGGACCATCAATCGACAGGAAAATGATAATTAATTTATTTTTGTTAGAGGTTTTGACATCCTCGTTTTTTGTAAAAAGACAATATCACTGATTTATATTTTCATTTATTTGAGGACTACTAAATTTAATTTAGTACATTTTGCAAAATAGGCGTAACCTTACAGACCACATAAAATCATTGTTTTCATTTACTACCATAATTTACTGTTTTGTTTTACACATACAATTTTACATTCTATTGTTGGAGCATTGAACTTCAGTAATAATTTTATTAATGCTATAATTTTATTACAACCAATGTAATAACCATCACACTAAACTTTCATTACCATTAATTATTGTTTATTATACGTTCACTGTTAATAATTACATTATAAAGATCAATGAATCAGCCTGCCAAAAATTTCAGGTGTATAAACGGTTAATGTAATTATTTAGAAAGTAGTTGACACGAATCTCGTTTTAGTATGTTCTAGTAAATCTGATTTAGTTTGTAGCACTAACTTTCTTTAATATACGTTGTATTCGTACAGTGTTATTGGCTTCTACCTAAATTAATTTACCTTATAGTTTATTGTGAACCATTTAAATTACTGTATTTTTGTTACGTTTATAATGACTGTTTTCGTTATTTCTACAATGGCTACAATTATACGGAAAGAATCTACAGTCTGATGGGTTCGTCTGTGCGAAAGAGTTATAAATAAGAATTTATTCATTCATGAAACTGCATTGCCTTCATTTAGAATAATATATGGAAATTAAAAAATGAATAGTTCAGTAATGGTGCAGTAGTTGCATGCAGAAATATCATAGTGTTCACATTTATCTAGGTAGATTGGTGCATCCGTTGCTACTAGAGATATGAAGTTGGTCGAATTTGAAAATTAATAGCATTTGTTTTTTGGTAGTAAGTTTCCGAAAAACAAAAAAAAACAATTAAAAATTTTATTTTGATGTAATGACTGACTATCCCTGTATTACGGGCGTGTTATTTTATGTGGATTATGAGTGCATATTTATAATGTAAAAGTGGAATATGTAACGGGTTCACACATTATTAGGACACCGTACAGGCAGAGAACCGCAAGGGTCAACTAGTTAGTCCCTAAGGTAGTGAATTTTTCTAAAAATTGTAGTTACGATAGACGGTAAGACAAATCGGGTAATGTTTTGAACGTCACAATGTCTTTATCCGGGTAAATAGTACGCAAATAAAATGAGATGCACTGGCATAAAATAGGAGAAATACGTGAACCGATTTTTTGCTGCCTCCTGCAGGTCACACACTGCTCGCTAATTTCCTAGGTCGAATCTGAAAGGTAATGCTCCAAAATACCACAGTATAGCTCTCACTTTTCAGCTTTACTAGCAATGAATAACTTTTAAACTAACCCTTAAATCTTGTTACTATGCCCAAAAAAATTGAGCTCCTAAATTTCGAAATCAGATTTACTTTAATCTTTGTTAATAACTCCCAAAGGTTCCTAATCTAATCAGAAAGGCTAAATTGTCAAGTATAAAAAAGGAAATGCAGCATATGTAATCGCAACTTTTATACTTTCACACATAAAAAAACAAATCACTGAACTGAATAACGAATAATTTACTACGACTTCCAATAGACCCAACAGTACCAATTTCATCATGAATTCATAAATAAGATCACACTGCACAATTTAGGTGATTGGGGGTACCTGTTAACCATGTCAACGAACAATTAAAACAAAGTTTGAAAACCTTCCCCAAAAGTCCGCAATTAACTTATAAATCAACAAATGCGAATGTGCCTTGGTTAATCGTGTGCATTTTCACGTCACCCAGCATCCAAATAAGAGTGGAGCCGTATCTTGAAAATAATCTACATCGATCAACAGCTAATTTTCTTCTTTAATGTGATTTATTTCATTTCTAATTAGTTTAACACCAAGATTGCGAAATTGCAAAATATTATCAAATTACCGAATCTACTGTTGATAAACGATTAAGCGAAATACTAAACCTACACCTTTAGCGCGGTTTAAACGCGTATTTATAAATGCAAGTATTATCCTTGTTTATGGAATAACATGCGTAGAATTGCAAAGCACAGTCTTTCAATAAATTAAACGCAGCAAACTGAGACATCGCTTCCCTAAAGTGAGCAATTAGATTTAGTGAATAACAAGTTATTCTGTTCTGTAGTAATTACAAACTTTTAATTAAACGTAAAATGTGGACGAAATTGGAATCCTAACAATTCGCAACATAATATTCATGATTGAGGCTATGAATCTAAAAGAGTGGGGAATATGGCACCAGCAGAAAGAGGTTTCTCAGTTACTGAATTAAGTAGCTGTTTTAGATTTCTTCTACAGAGAATATTCAAAATTCACTCTGATAACACCCTGATGTATTTTCTTCTGAAGATTTTGCTCAGAATGAAGTTAGCGACAAACGCCACTATTCAGAGGAATTTCTACTAGTATTGGTTTGAAAAAGAACGAATCAGAAGGCAGACGTAGTAATAAATTTGTTTGACATTTTAATTTTGTAAAGGTGTAATCCTTTGCTGACGACGACTATTGTAGTAGTTATCGAAACGTACAGAGATTTTACAATTTATATGCAAATATACGATTTATTAACTTAAATGATAAGTGGTTGTAATTACAAGCATGCACAGTTCCAAAAACATTGAAATTGCAGCAGATCATGGTGCATTGCAGAAATCACAATCCAGAGTAAATGGGAGAATGTAAAAGGAGTTTGCCCGCAGTATCAGAATTGCCCACCAGTTTACTTTATTAAAATGAAGTGAAATACAATGAAGAGTGTCAAAAAGTGCACAACTTCCACCCACATGCAAAGTTCCGTTAGAAAATGAAACAGTAAACTGATGCAATCCAATCTTAGAGTCTATACTGGTCTACAAGATTTCGACTTAGATTTACAGCCGACACCATTATATATTATCTGTCTGAACTTCACACCCCAAACTACATCGCCATCTTTCAAGTTATTAATTCTATAATGAGTAGGGAGCGGATAGTTAGGCAAATGCCTTTTTTGAATTAATGAGGATATTAAAGGCAAAGTTGTATTTCTATAAGTTTTAAGACATGACGACTCCAAACATGCAATTTTTACTTTGCCTTTTTTGCCTTTTTTTTATGTTTTTGGCGGTTTTGCCTTTTTAAGAAATTTTGGGATTTTGCCTTTTTGTCGATTTTTATTTTAATAAAATTGAAAAATGTGGTTTTAAGTGAACCGTAAAAAATAAACTTAACTTAACTTAACCTTCACGCCATTCCCTTGCGGGGTAGCCAAAACAATCCCTGCCTCTTATTTATTTTTCATTCACAATCTATATCTTATCTTATCTCCGCATACCTCCCTAGCTTCCACAAGATTCATACATAGTCTCTGACATGCCCTTTTGTTTTGAAACTGCTTATCTTTCTTTCCTTTATCATAGATTCTACTACATTCAGCCAAGTTTTACTTGGCCTACCAGGCCGCCTTTCCCTAACCTCACCCACATATATTTGTTTCGTTAATCTTGCGTTGTTCATTCTCTCAATGTGACCAAAGCAACGTAATGTACAACTTTTATATCTATCCATCATCGTCTTTTCCTCACCACACTCCGTCATTATGAATTCATTTTTTACCTTGTCCCTTCTCGTTTTACCACATGCGCTTCTCAGGAACCTCATACCCACGGCATTTAGTAAATACTCTACTCTTCTTTTCACCTTCCCGATTGAACACCACAATCTTAGTTTTCTTCACGTTTACCTTTAGGTCCATGCTCTCACAGACTGTATCAAACTTCCTCAGAGCGGTTTGCAGCTCATCCGCACTGTCACTTAATAAGACTGTGTCATCTGCATACACCAGAAGTCGTACATTTACGTCACCAACCATTACTCCATTTGTATCGTACATGCTTGTCTAAGACATTTATCCATGTATACATTGAACAACCATGGTGACATCACACAACCTTGTCGCACTCATTGCTCAATATTGAAGTATTCACTCACACGTCCCCTCACCCTAACACATACCCGACTACTGCCCTTATTCCATTTATTAGACCTTTATTTACGCCATATTCATTTAATATTTCCCACAGCTTCTCTCTATTCACTCTGTCATATGCTTTCTCCAGATCTACAAACGCACAGTACAACTTCCTTTTTACTTTAAACACTTTTCGATCACCTGCTGGAGAGCAACCATCTGATCGACACATCCTCTCCCTGGCATGAAGCCACCTAGTACATCCCACATCTTAGTTTGTGTAGTTTCTCGCACTCTATCAATCAGTTTTCTTCCAAATACTTTACCAGGTACGCTGAGCAAGCTTATTCCTCTGTAGTTCTTACAATCACTCTTGTTACCCTTACCTTATACAATGGTACAATGATCGTGCTCTTTCAATCACTTGGCACTTTTCCACACATAAGGCATACATTGAATAATTCACGCAATCTTCGTATAAGCTTTGCACCACCATACTTGAGCATTTCACCAGTGATTTCATCTACGCCTGCTCCTTTGCCGTTTTCAACCTTCCTACCGTTTTCTCTACCTCATTTATTCCAATATCCTTCTCAGTTTCATTCATCATTTCTTCTATATTCTCCTTATTTAACCCTTCAGTCTTACTTTCCTCACTACTGTACAGCTTTCCGAAATATTCTTGCCAGCATTCCTCACTTCACAATCGTCCCATACTATTTCGTTTCAGCATTCATAACTCCTGCAGCGTTCTGTTTTGGGCCACATTTTGTTTTTGACCCATTTTCAGAAGAGTTTTTGTTTCCCTCAAAATCATTCTGCATTTCTCTCCTTCCACAGTCATCACTTCCTCTTTACTTATTCTCACTGCCTCCTTCCTTTCTTTGTTTCTTAATCTGTACACCTCATACAATCGCTTCTTCTCAGTCTCATTTTTGCAGCAATCATTGCCATGTATGCATCTTTTTCTTACTTACTGCCTTTTTACCGACTCATTCCACCAAGCACATTTTTCTGCCTACCTACAATCACTCTTCCACTTATTCGCACGGCACAATTGACAACAGAGTTTTTCAAGCTTATCCATGCACTTTCAACGTCAGTGTCTTTTATTTGCCCGTTCCACACTGTTTCATTCACATTCAACTCTTTACTCACAGCATCTGCGTATTTCATTCTCGCACCATTATCCACTAATTTGTCAACCCTAATTCTGGACGTTCGCATTACGTTTGCTTTCGTTCTCCAGACCCACTTTTGCCCTAAACACACTCTGGATACAACCAAAAAGTGGTCCGATCCACACTCCGCTCCGCGCATTACTTTTGTGTCTTTCACCAGGTTTCTAAGCCGTTCATCATACACTATTAGGTCTATCATACTTGGTTAATATACAGTTTTTGTTTTAGGTATTTTATTTCCTAACGAAATACCTGAATCGAAAATATTGCTTTTAGTAAGCAACGCGGCACCTTACATGCTAAAAGCGGCACGGGCCCTAAAGGTATTCTACCATAAACTACTGCATGTTACTTGCCTAGCACACGCACTGCACAGAGTGTGTGAATGCATTCGCAAGGAATTTAGTGCTGTAAATAAATTAATTTCTTCCGTGAAGAAGGTAAACATTACATTGTCTGTGTGCTGCTATTACAATTTAAAAATTGCAGGTATTTGTAAAAGCACCATTACGAGTTTCTGAGTATAAAGAAAAGCTGCCATCTGTTCCACTCTCTCTCTCTCTCTCTCTCCTGAACCTGTGATTACCAGATGGGGTACCTGGATCGAGGCGTGTAATTTTTACGCGCTTCATTGAAACTCAGTTAAAGAGGTAAACACATGTTTGCAAAATCTGTTATGAATTCTGCAAAATGATATGATAATTTACAGGTAGTGAATTCATTTCACCCTTCCACGGCTGCTGCTATACAAAAAGCTCAAGAGAGTTTTGAAGATGAAAACGTCCGTCGAGGTATAATGTATATAAACACCCATTTCTGCTACCTACTCGAAACTATAAAGAAACTCGAAGCAAGGAACCTAGCGTTAGTGGAAGCGTTAGGGATAGTGGACGATGTGGTAAATGAAATCGCACGGGTACCTGGTGCTAGTGGGATAAAAGTAAATGAAAAGATATTATCTGTGTTACAAAAGAATCCAAAATCTTCACAAAATAAAAGATATTGTAAATGTACATAAAGGAGAAGAGGCCATTGGCTTGGATGCAAGCCCTCAAGAAGTCGTTGCAATTAAATATGCCCCCATTACATCCTGTGATGTCGAGAGATCTTTCTCGACATACAAGCAAATTGTCAGCAATACCAGGGCAAATTTGTTACCTGACCATACGGAGCAGTACTTAATTACAGCCTGGAATAATAATGTTAACGTAGATTAAATGTTTTGTTATTTTTATTTTTTTTTCTGTAAATTCATTTTACGTAAGTAGTTATTAAATTATTTTAAACAATTGTGTGCCTTTTTCGAATTTAAATTTTGCCTTTTTCCTTGCCTTTTTTGACTGTTTTTGTTGCCTTTTTGCCTGCTTTTTTTATGGGTTTTTCTTGCCTAACTATCCGCTCTCTAATAATGAGAATCACATGGTTACAAATCGAGACTGTAAGGTGATTGTCATAAGACCTCTCATTTTATACCCATGAGCTGATCTTCCACTGAACATTAAACATGATGGTGTGCATTAGAAAAATGGTCTATTGGGGAACTTATCGGGATGATTATTCTTTACACAACTTTTTAAGATATTTGGATACCTATCATTATTGATCGCAACACCACATTGTTTAAATGTAAGACTGTTATGTACACCTTGATAAAAAAATACGTTTAAAATTACTTTTCATATTGATAGCGAAAATCGTCACTTCTTCACTAAAGGAGAATTTGAATTTTTCCAGTGCATGTGTTTGATAGCATAGAACTTTAAAGCTTTTAAGGATACTGTCGCGCAACGTTTCCGATCATTACTAAGATGTCCAGGCATTCATTATGCTGACACTTTATGATAGTCTAAACCATGAATAACTGTATGAACTATTCCTACACTAATGTTTAATAAACTACCAACATCTCTAATTGTGGTGCACCTCTCGACTCGCAACGCATTTTCCAGATAGCTCACATTTTCATCTGTTGCTGCAACACAGACATTCCCTCGCAAATCTTAAGTAGATTTTCTTCTCTCTAGGAACGTTTTCACCAATCAACCGCTAATGTATACGGATAATAAGTCACACCACACAGGCATATACATACAGCCTTCATTCTCGCATAAATTTCCGGTGACACCCCTCGATTCGTAAAAACTGGGTGGATTTTATATTCTAAGAGCCGCTTCAGAAACAGAGGAAATCGTTAGCAAAGAAACAGTTGCGTAAATACCACCAAATTTGTGGCTACTATTTTGCTATCCTGGTACGCTCGTTTGTTGTACATTATTTTAAGCGTGTAATGGTGTGTATAATTAGATAAGTTTTGTTTTATATATATATATATATATATATATATATATATATATATATATATATATATATAAGGTGATTCTACATGAAAAGATAAGACTTTTTTCTATGAACTTATATGCCCAGACGTACCGTTTTCAATATACAGGTGGTCAAAGTTGAATTTTTTTTTCAGTTTTTGACAATATCTCGAGAACCGTTTGAGATATGATGTTCAGCTCTCATACACAATTTGTGCTCATTAAGTCCCTTGTTTTCACCGTAAAATAAAGTTCTTTGAAAATTCAGTTGCGTGTATTTTGGGTATTTTGAGTGTCTAATCCACTGAAATAAATGAAATTTCAAGTAGCGCGTTAGAACCGCCTTTATTTTCTCTACCAAAAAGGTACTCTTGGTTAACAGCTCTAAAGTTGATCATTTTATGAAAAAAAAAACATAATTTTAAGAATAATTTTTTTTAACAATTTATTAACTGTGGGTACAGCATTTCGAGAAAACTGAAAGTATACAAATACAAATAACTACTAATTGAATGAAAAACAAATGCTAAAAGTGTTCTACGTGGGCTCTGTCCACTTACATTTTGCTACCCTATTTCTCATTGAGTTTCTTACAGATTAAAAAATCCCTTCTTTATTTCTTATCTCTTCGCAAGCATAGGCGACACGTTGCTCTAATTGTTGAATATTATCAATAGGTACTGCATAAACTAAAGTTTTCAAATATCCCCAGAGAAAAACATTCATGGGATTGAATTCCGGCGAACGTGGAGGCCAAGGAAACGGCCCACCTCTTCCAATCCATCTTCCAGAAAATGTTGCATTTAAATGCGCTCGCACTTGAAGGCTGTAATGGGGGTGGAGCCCAGTCTTGCATAAAAATAGTTTGTCATCTCTCTGCCACTGGTACATCTTCAAGTAAAATGGGCAAAGTATTTTGCAGAAATATTAAGTATTCATATCCGTTCAAACGATGAGGCATAACATACGGCCCTATGAGACCCAGAATACCGGCCCAAACGTTCATTGAAAACTTATCTTGGAACCGAGCTTGAAAGATTGCACGTGGCTTTTCATCGGACCATTCGTGATTATTGTGGAAATTCACAAGACCTTCGTGTGTAAACCCGGCTTCGTCAGTAAACAGCACTTTGTTCAGGAAAAAAACGGTCTCGACGGCATCGCATTTGAATACATCCACAAAATTGGAGTCTCGCCGGTAAATCTAGAGGTCTAAGCGCTTGAACCCGTTGTAAATGGTAGGGGTGCAAAAGCTGTTCGTGGAGAATTTCCCAAACAGTTCTCTTAGGAACGTTCTCCTGTACAGCAATTCGTCTCATGCTAGTTGCTGGAATTTCTTCTATCCGGTGGAGAACCCTTTCTTCAACTTGCGCCCTTCGAGTTGTGCGGTTTCTTCCACAATTTCTTTTATTTGACGCTAAGTTACCACTCTCTCTCTTAGCCGTTGAAATAAACTCATGAATAATGTTTTATCTGGAAGATGACGTTTTGGAAAGGTCTCCTGATACAACCTGCGAGCTTCTGCAGTATTACCATTAGCTCTGCCATACATAAAAACTATATGAGCCATTTCCGCAAAAGAGTAGTCTGCCATTTTTTACAGTTACTGCACCAACAATTGATGATAAGTAATAATTCATGTTATAACTTGTATTCTTGTCAAATAAACAAATTGACTTAGTATTGACAAGTACTATCAACAAACCGTCTTACCATAGCAACATGCATTTTACGTACGGTAACGCCAACTCAATTTAGGTTTGAAAAATAATCCAACAATCTTACCACCATGTTATTTACCATTCTAATGTATTTAAGTGAACGAAGCCCACGTAGAATACTTGCAGCATTTGTTTTTCATTCAATAAGTAGTAATTTGGAATTTATTACTTGCATTCTTTCCAAAATGTTATGCCTACTGTTAATAAATTGTCAAGGAAAATGATTTCTAAAAATAATGTTTTCTCTCATTGAATGCCATTTTTTTCAGTTGGAAATATTTTGGTATTGATTTGGATTTCCACCAGATTACAAACTATTGGAATGGAAATTTGTGATGCTCTTTGACTCTTCTTCAAAGTACATGGTGGATGATTGTCCCTACCTGGAAAGCATACACCAACGAACCGTCTACCACTGTCAAATTATTTTGTTCAGGAATCGAAGAAATCTGTTAACGGTTAGTATAAATGTGACTATGGAAAGTTGGTTCACGTCTGTTGAAATAGCAGATAAAGTCTTGGATGATAAACCCAAACTGACTATTACAGGAACACTCCGAAAAAATAAGAGGCAAATCCCACCAGAAATGCTAAGTATGACAGGTAGAGAAACAAATACATCGATGTTTCGCTTCGGCAAAAAGAAAACTTTAACCTCCTATGACTAAAAACAAAATAGTGACTACTTTCAACAATTCATGACGGTGCTGAGATTTCGGAAAAAAACAACAAACACAAAATTATTTTAAATTATAATGAGACTAAATCAGGAGTAGACTCGTTTGACCAATTGTGTTCAAATGTGTTATGTAGTAGAACAACCAGAATATGGCCGGTTTGCAATTTTTTTACGGCATGATCGTTGCAGCCTGCATCGATTTGTATGTTGTGTACTGCAAAATCAGTTTCTTAAGTTCCAATAAATACATGTTAATTTTGTTCAATAAGAATTCGAAGCTTTCTTAATTATCTGATTCATATTTTGAATAGTCGTAAAATTTACGACAAATTAGTACTAATGGATTAAGAAAACTTATTAGTATTCTAGGGTTAATAAAATGAAGAATACACATTTCATATACGTATCTGTTCTTTATTGCCGCGGAAGAAAAGATTTAAACAAGTTTATATATGACATAAATACAAATTTTTTTACATCTAGCGAAGAAAAAAAAGGAACAGTAACATTATTGAATTGCAATTATTTTTTAAACGCTTCCCTACGCGATGCATGGATTGCCTCTAAATAACTTTGGTCAGTATACTTTATGTAAAAATATTGTAGATGCGGTAAATACTACAGTACGTACCAGAATATCAGAGAGTAATAAATCACCTTGACAGCGAGAGGTGAGTGTCGTACTTATTAAAGGCATATACTACAAGGTCTGTAAAATATATTTACTTTTCAGTTTCTTATGTTTGTATAAAATATTTGAAACAATATACTTGTAATTATAATTATGAATTATTAATACACACAAAAATAAAAAAAAATTAAGTACTTTATTAACTAAGTCTCTGTCTAAGTAATCTGCAAATTTTTTCATCAAACCAAATAGTGTTTGTTAACGTGCGTTACATTCGTTACCTATGCTGCAGCATTAGTTGAATTTAATCAGCCGTTAAAATCATTTGCTTATTACCGTTCCGCTAATTTCGTCATTTAGTATTTACTTTTCTAAATTAAATAAATTTGTGTATTAAATGGTTGGGGATTGGGCGTGATGGTTTTTAGGGCTTTTTGTCCTGAGTGTATTCTCCAACTTCTCACTTCCTTTTCTCTTTCCTCCTACCTTGTTGTTTCCTCTACCGAGGTCTCCATTTTGCTAGAGGGGAATGTTACATTCGTTACCTATGCTGCAACGTTAGTTGAATTCAATCAGGTGTTAAAATCATTTGCTTCTTACTGTTTCGCTAATTTCGTCATTTAGTATTTCCTTAAATATATTATTTTTCTAAATTAAACGAATTTTTGTATTAAATGGTTAAATTGTTGATGGTCACCCGTACTTAACGCATACTGTTACGGTTTGGGGTCACTGTTGTACATCTGTCGTATCTGGGTTAAAAGTTCAAATTTAACGTTTCTTTTGCGTTTGGATCTTAATGGTGACATTTTTTTTCTGAAGAAAATTTAATTTTCTGGATTTATTTAATCCATCAACATGCGTCGGTTTTATACGAGTAATTTTTTTTACTTGTAGTGTTCCCGAACAGCCTAAGATTTGCCTAACGTGCTAAAGCACTCAGGAACACTGGAAGGGTTTAGGGATATTGTTAGGCTCCCGAGAAATGTTTATGAATGGCTAGCTTAAATTGACCTAAGTGAAAGTTTGGAGGAAAGCAGGAACTGGGTAGTGCATTCCACAATTTGGTCGCCGTGTGGAAAAATGTAGATCTGTCTTGAAAGCCCAGTTTATGGGCAGGTATTTTGCTGGATGACAAAATGTGGTCAACCCATGAAAGGTTCGATGATACGGACATCCCTAACATAGAAATAGAGTTTGAAAACTTGAGTTCTAAACCATTCATATTCACAGCAGGAAATGATCGGTCTTTATTGATAGAAGAACTACAATGTAGAGTGCTATCATCCGCAAAGCAATGGATCGGGTTAGTTATTTAGGAAATGAGATCATTTGTGTACAGCAGGAATAGTGTGGGAGCTATCACTGATACTTGGGGTACTCCCGCGTTAATAGTAGTTTCTTTCGAAAAGAAGCCATCGGCGACGACGCGTATACGTCTTCTGTCAAGAAAGATGGATATACAGTTGTTGAGCGTATCGGGTAAGGCGAACGAAGTGAGCTTGCCAAGTAGGCACTTGTGCCAAACCTGGTCAAAAGGTTTTGAAATATGTAAAGCTACTACGACTGTTTCACCGGACCTCTCTATTGTGTTATTCCAAAGTTGGGTGACATGAAAGAAGATCATCCGTTGAACGAATCTGTCCGAACCCATACTGGTGGTCGTTTAAGAGTTTATTGGACTCGAGGAACGAAAGTAGTTGGTGGTTGATGGCTTTCTCCATGATTTTCGACAGAATGGAAGTGGTAGCTATTGGTCGATTGTTTGAGGGATCGGTTTTGTCGCCCTTTTTAGGAATACGCTGGACATTTTCCAACCTCCACGAAGAGGGAAACTCTTCAGATGACATGGAGATCGACAAGAGTTTGGACAATACAGGTACTAGCTCTGGGTAACATTTTTCTTTTATTCTTCAATTCATGAAATGATTATTTGTATATAATTGGTTTGTACGCTTTAAGCGGATTTACTAGGGATAGAACGTCAGTCATCAACGCAACATGTTGTAAACCAATTTCGCTTTTCGAAACAACGACATCAGCTGTTATCGAACTTGGTTTGCACAAAAACACCACGACCTGGAAATGTTAGGAATCAAATCGACTATCTATTAATAAATAAAAGATTCAGGACTAGCATACACTCAGCGAAAATGCACCAATATGCTGACATGGGATCTCTCTCATTTCGATCTCCCCTCCCATAATCACCAACTACCTCTCCACTCTTCCCTTATTCAACTTTGGCATTATGATGTTTATATTTTGTTTTGGGTGTTTTTAACACCATCTTCTAATTCTCCATAGAATGATTCTATTTCTCCTTCAGCTTTTTCTGCTGTTGGGGCATACACTTTAACGATATTGCTAGGAATATCCTTAGAACCTTTAATTCAGTGGGTTTCGGTGTCCTTCTGCATTCCCATGCTGTTGACCAGTGTAGATTCATCTGCATTTTGAGACAGACAGTTTCATCCCAAGGACAAGAGAGTGGCCTAGCTGTATTCACTTATACCGGCGATCATCCGGTCTGCTTGGTCGGTGACTGCTTATTCGTCAGATATTCTGCTTATTTCGCAACTAACCTCTACCTAGTGGGTGTTAACTATCCGCCACCTGTGACCCCGCTAGTAGCGTACAGAACAGCGCTAGCACTTACTACCTAATACCTAGTAACTAGTAACTGTAATTACAGTTGGGTCGGATTACCAAATGACCATTGTAGAAACATACGAAAGGCCTATCAGTTACTGTGCTAAGATGTGACACTAGATGGAAGTGGTAGAATGAGAATAACCTCTAATATGTTCTGACCGAGTGCCGAAGGACTCACAGTGGGAGTTTGGATTTTTCTTTCGTTTGTTGCTTGAATTGTGTGCTTTAGTGTCTGTATCTGGTGGTATGCACGTCTATGTCACTACGAATTTAACGTAACCTCGTTCTTTCTCTTCACTCTTAAGTGGAGTGGATTTCATTGGTTGCTTTGGGGTTGAGTTAACTCATAGGGATTTGCGCTTTTATATATTTGGGTGGGATTTCGGTTTGTCTGACACTTTAGTTCAGTCAAGGGTTGGGATATGGAACGGGTTAGGCGTCATGGTTTCTAGGGCTTTCTGTCCTGAGTGCATACTCGAACTTCTCAATTCTTTTTCTCGTTCCTCCTACCTTGTTTCTTCTACTGAGGTCTCCATTTTGCTAGAGGGGGATGTTACATTCATTACCTATGCTGCAACATTAGTTGAATTTAATCCGCTGTTAAAATAATTTGCTAATTTCGTCATTCAGTATTTCCTTAAATATATTACTTTTCTAAATTAAATGAATTTCTGCATTGAATGGTTAAATTCTTGATGGTCAGGCGTACTTAACGCATATTTTCACGATTTGGGGTCACTGGTGTTAAAAATTCAAGTGCAACGTTCCTTGTTCATTTGGATGTTAATGGCGACATTTTGTTTTCCTGCAGAAAATTGAATTTTGCTAGATTTATTTAATCCATCGATGTGCATCGACTTTACAATTATTCTTAAATTCATAAAATATTATTTGTATATAATTGTTTCATACGCGTTAAGCGGATTCATTAGGAATAGAATGTGAATGTCGCCCATCAACACAACATCTGTCTTAAAATAATTAGTGACTTTGAAGGAAAAATGCTCTTAACTATTTGATTAACGAATATAACCTAACAACTAATGCCTTTACTATAAGGGCGCAATACTCAGGGCAAGAATGTAACTATTAACTTTCGCTAATTCTCATTTAATTATTTCAGGATGGTTTTAAACCAATCTCGCTTTTCGAAACACAGACATCACCTGTTATTGAACTTGTATTTGTTTAAATTCTGCATTGCCTGAGCTAGTAAATAATATTCTGTAATGTTCCTCATTTCAGGTAAGATTTCTTTTCATGCTTTCGCTTTGGGTTTATGTAATTATTTACAGAGGTACCTAATACTTACTACCTAATACCTAGTAACTAGTAACTGCAATTATCGTTGGGTCGGATTACCATATCACGATTGTAGAAATTAACGAAAGGCCTATCTGTTATTGTGCTAAGGTTTGGTACTAGATGGAAGAGGTAATGAGAATACCCTCTAACATATGTAGACACCCTACTTATTGGTGCAAACATTTTAGCTAGTAATTAATTTATAACTTCATAAGCATTGACTTTAAAAAACTAATAAACTAATCGTTATATGCACTTTCGGACTAGGTCAATTATACATATGCAAAATTTTTATTTGGTTAGAATTTTAAATAGAAAATCTGTGCAAGGGAATTCAGCCTTACTGCTTTGAGTTTATATTATTTTATCAATATTTATTTGTTTTAAACGTATTATTGACTGTCTCGCTTTTTCAAAACTTTGCTTGAATAGTTTAGGCATACATGTTTATATGCCTTCTGGGTCGCCTACGCAATAACCTGGGCATTTAAATTGGTTTTTTCAAATTAATTATTGTTATTTAAGTGTGTATAAAAGTAGGTATAAAATTACCAACTTGCTCTGAGCTATCCAGACTAATCGATTTATTTAATTTCCTTCACCTGTCACATAAGAACAGTGATTTATCTATTCGGTTATTTATCTTTAGTTATAGAAATTTTAATTTCTTTTTTGGCTAATTATAGCCATAATATACCATATGCTTTGTGGGTATTTGTAGTACTTCTTTTATCTTTGTCCAGACTCTATCCGACATCCGTTACTTAGCTAAGGAAGTGACTAATGCTCTCTTATTATCTAGGACTGCTTTTAGTAATTCTAGCTGGCGCCCTCTCTTCTCTCTTAACTTTTAGCTACCACCCTCGTTTCTGTAAGGACCTACAACACCTCTACTTTGACTGAGCTACTGGCAGACCCTAAGACTTTCTTCGCTGCCTTCTGTTACTGTAAGTTTGGGTACTGCGTGGAGATTTGCACGTAACACGTGCATTTAATCTGTTTAAAGTTTCAGCAGAGAAACCGTTTGTGACGTCATTATCATGTTTTTGTTTTAAATTTAGTAAATCAATTTAGCATTTCATTTAATAAGAAATGAAGTGACAGCTCTACCTTTATTAGTTACGTACAAATTGTATGATATTGAATTAATACAAACGTCATCTTTACTGAAGCAGATAATATATTATTGTGCAGGATAGCGAGGATCATCCGAAATTTGTATAATTTTAGAAAGTACTCATTACACTATTATGTAATTATATCTAAATTAGAAATATGACTCACTTAATGGGAGACGCATTAAGGTGCAGTTGCCACATTTGTTATTTTAAAACACGTTATTTTCGAGTTTCTGTTGAAAACGGTGGTGAAAATTGCCTCTTCCGATTTTTCTCCAGCAAAACGTTTGAAACTTAGTTCGCTCTCTGGGAATGAAAATATTATCATTCTGAATATACATAATGCCTTAAAGTATCAATATCCGATAAATACAGTAGTAGAAATGTGTTCTAATGACGGGAGTGGGAAAGTCAACAGTATAGAGATTATTAAAAGAACAAAAAGAGGATGTTTTGAAAGAACGGGTTTGCTCAACAGGAAGAAAAAAGCAACCTTTAAGTGAAGAAGAGAAAGTTCATATTAGAAGAAAAATCCATTCCTTCTACTTCAATAAAGAAATTCCTACTCTCAACGAAATAGTAACAGCACTAAAAGAAGACGTTCAAGGACCACAATTGTCTCGGTAGGACACTACAGGAACTTAACTTTTTGTGGGATAAAGTGAATCTAAAATCAATGCTAATTGATAATCTCCAAATAGCTTCTTGGAGACGCAAATACCTTCGTGAAGAAGTTTCGTGCCGATGAATAGGAAATCTTTTATCTCGATTAGACTTGGTTGAACGAAGGATACACTGTAAAATGATTAGGCAAGATAAAAATTTTACAAGTCGCCATCAAGCACTCCAAGCGAGTTGGTCAACTGGAATAAACCCACCATCGGGCAAAGGTCGAAGATTAATTATCACATATATAGGTAGCACTAATGGATTCTTAAAAAATGGTTTACTTGTGTTTGAGTCCAAGCATACAGGGAATTATCACGAAGATATAAACGCGGATGTATTTGAATAGTATTAATGATAGCAAACCTTCCACGGGGAGCTGTAATTATTTGGATAATGTAAGTTACCATTCTAGGCAAGTCGAACGTTTACCAACAACTGCATGGAAGAAAGGGGACATTGTTAAATGGTTAACATCAAAACAGATACAATTTGAAGAAACTATGCTCAAACGAGAGCTTTTAGCTATAGCAAATTATCATAAGCAAGAACTTATTAAGTACGTTATTGATGAACTCTGTGCTCCTAGCGGGATTGCCGTACATAGATTACCACCAATCACTGCCAACTCAACGCCATAGAGTTAGTTTGGGCTAAAATAAAAAGTGGAGTAGATCATTACAATACGACTTTTAAATTAAGTCAAGTGTGACAGCTTTTAACGCAAACCATAGACAACGTCAATGCAGAAAACTGGAAAAAGTGTGTAGATCATGTAATTAAAGAGGAACAGCGTATGTGCTTGATGTGATAATGGAGGAAACTATAGAACTCGTTATAACATCCGTAGGACAAGGTGGCAGCTCTTCCGAATCGGATGAGGATGATAAAGACTGATTGTTCGTTACATATCGAATTTGTTTCCAAAACCTACTTTTATGACAATATTAAATGTAAAAAAAATGATGTAAACTACATTCATAATTATTTTATATTAATCAAGCCATCAACACCTAAAATAAATACTTTCATGCCTTTCAATTGTTTGATAATTAATCTACAATTCTTAATACACTGAAACCCCAACCGCACGTCTATAAGTTGTCTTATCTTCAGGCTTAAGTTGCATTTTAAAGGGTCGTCTTTAGTTTGACGTTTACCTGAACCATCTTTATTAACAATATATTTTGCAATCTATACATTTACAGCATCTTCGTTTAAACTAGCCCGTTTTGTTACTGATTTCTGTTTGCCGCTTCCATGCAAAGAAACGACACTATTTCACAAACGCTGATATTCTAGGATGTACTTTAGTATTAATTTTAAAAAGAAATGAACTTTTAAACGGAAGAATGCTCATTGATTATGAAAACATGATACAAATTGTTCCTTCGCTTGACCGAAACCGGGCAACATTGACCCAAAATTTAGTTTTTTCCTTATAAATTTTTAAATAACCTTTTTAGCTTTTTTTGCTTTTGTGAGTTCTCCTAACATACTTGAATGATTGGAATATATGCAATAATAGCCAAAACCAAAGTTAACGCAGTTCAAAAATAATTAGCATTTTGTTGCTATGGATTAGCTTTGACCAGGTTTTGGTATACCGTGTTTTGATTAAACCTTTTTCTAACGAATTTATTTTCATGCAAGTTAAGTCGTGTTCATTCTTGCTAACGGCTGGAATTACCGATGTTTTTCAATTCAGTTTACTTTGGTACCTGCTAGTGTAATGTAGTGTGTGTGGTTCATCGTTGCAAAATAGTTTCAATGGCATGGAAAAGGGGGTTATCTTACGAATAACTTTTTAAAACTCTTATGATTGATTCGGAATACGAATATGAAATGGTATTGACGACTGCGGAAATATTTAGTGATGGTTCTGAAGGAGTACAAGATGCTATAGAGGAAAATTAAATTAATTTTGACGACGACTGTATTTCACCTAGTGAGGAAAACAATAATAGCGATGAATTTGACGAAGAATTAAGCCGTAATATTGAAGTTGCTGGTCGCACATGGAATTACTTAGCTAAAAAAGGTAAAACAAGAACATTAGATTTTATTAGTAAAAAAAAAGGTTTGACAGAGAAAAGCAAGAATATCCAATCGACTCGATTGTTTCTCTCCATTTATATCCGACGAAATTTTGGAAATTATTGTAAAATTTACTAATCAAAAAGCAAAAGAAATTATAAGTAAACATAATGAGACTGACGAAGACAGTTTATTCAAACCATGGCAAGACGTACATGTTACCGAAATACGTGCTTTCTGCGAAATATTAATTTTATCAGGAAGGTTTAGAGAAGCAAAAAAAAACCAATTAATTAGTGGTCTTCAACTGATAAATATTTTAGCAAGGCCAATATATCAAGCTTGTATGAGCCGAAATAGATATTGCAATATTTTGTGCTTCTTTCGTTTTGACGATATGTTCACAAGAACAGAGAGAAATCTAGACAAACTTGTCCCTATTCGCAATGTTGTTGATATTTTTACAAAAAACTGCAGAAATTCATATTGTCCATCAGCATAAGAATTTGGGCATTGTGTGATGCGACAACACTTTACTGCTGTGATTTTGAAGTTTACCTAGGAAAACAGGGAGAAACAGGTGAAAAAAATGAAGGACCGCGCGTAGTAAAGATTTTATCAAATCATTGGTATGGAAGGGGCGGCAATATAACGACATAATTTCTTTACCGATTTAACTATTGCGGAAAATCTTCTAAACGAAAAACTAACATTAATTGGAACTATTCGCAAAAATAAAAAGGACTTATCAAAGAATCTTCTGGATATAAGATCATGTGCAGTATGTTCGTCTCATTTTCTCTTTACTAGAGACTTAACATTAGTATCCTATGTTACTGAACCAAAAAAGGTCGTGATTTTACTTTACTCATCACGAACATGGAATTGCTGATGAAAACGAAAAATTTAAACCTGATATTCCGACATACAATAAAAGAAAAAGTGGAGTCGATGTATTAGACAAACTTGTGCGTATATGGCCACTTAGAATATTTAATAATTTGATTGATATAGTATGTTATAATGGGTTTGTTTTGTGGACAATGAAATATCCTGAATGGCACGATGACTTATCCATAAAATATCGAAGAGATCTATTTCTTCAAGATATCGGGATGGAAGTTGCTAAGCCACAAATTGAAAGCAGAGAAAGAAAATGGAAGATGATGGTCGGGGTTTTATAAAGATGGTGATTACAGCTATAGCAAGTACTGTAAGGGAAATAAAGAAAATTTGTAAGGATGATACCGCTACTCAAGATACTAAAAGAGGACGTTGTAGCATATGGCATGGAAATGATAATAAACATTGTAAACGATGCGACAAATGCAATAAATTGCACTTACTGCGAAAATTTATAAGAATATATTTGTTTTTATTTTTTGTGATGTTATACATATAATATAATTATTCAATAAAAAATATGGAACTAAATTACTGAACTCAGTGTTTGATTTAAAAATTCAGAGGAAATCATATTAGTCAAAATATATAATTTCATGACATTTTATATACGATTAAATAATAAAATAGAGTGGGTCAATGTTAACCCTGTTCTGGTAAACAAAGTTTTAAGATTATTTTGGTCAAGCCAGAGTTAAACGATGCAGTAAATGGGAAAATGACACACGAAAATATTGTATACAATGGTGAATGAACTGAAGAAACTAAAGCAAAGGAAGTAAATAAAGATACTCAAGTATATACTAAAGAAGAGCCAGATAACGAACACAAAAACTTAAGTAATGTAAATAATAGGAACACTTTACGCTTAGTTTGTTAAAGTATAAAGATGAAATGAAACCTTCATTTGTAAAAACTTTAAACCATGTTTTATTAATGTATCGGAATCACTCACAATTGAAGACAATGAACTGCTAATCAGTGGGTATAATTGTACACGATGTATCTCGAAACGTAGGTGTACTGGAGGTATAGTAACTTATATTCACAGTGACAAAAATCAAGTCGGTGACAAATTATGCGAAAGATGGCAATCTTTGGTTAATTACGACAGATATAACTATTAGTTGGGTTGGTCGGTATGTTCCACAGGTTTTACTCTAATAGCGCAATGCTTCGGAAGCGGACTCCGCTTGCGTCATCAGGATTAGTCCTGAGAAGTACTATTTTCGCATTTGAGTCGAATTCATGTTATGATTTTTTCCCAAGCAGTTGACTAGTCTCAGATTAGTACTTTTGTACCTATCACTTAAAAGTCTGACACCTTATATATATATATATATATATATATATATATATATATATATATATATATATATATATATATAGTATATAAATAAACTTATTTGTGATTGCGCAAAAGTTTATTGTGCATGTTACGCCGTAACCTATTGCGTAGTATATTACGCTTAAGCTCTTCTCGCATTATTGGGTTCCATTTCTGCAGTAGCTTGAATGAATACCAGAATTCCAAGAATCGTATATACAATCTACCATGCGAATGCGACACATCATACCTAGGAGAAAGTAGTAGATTATTCAAAATGAGAACTCAGGAACATAAGAACAGCATTCGCACGGGTGAAACAGAAAGATCAAGAATCGGCGAACATGTCTGGAACGAAGACCACCGCAACCAATGGGATAGTGGCAATGGACGCACAATAAAATCTGAACATTTATTTAATATTTCTTAAAAAATCACCTCTCAATTACGGAAAGTTAAGGTATTACTTGGGTTTTATTGTCAGTTTCAAAAAATAAAAGTACAGTTGGCTAATCCCTTTAAGGAGGTGCAGGTATAAGGTGTTTGAGAGGTTTGTTTACGTAAGCTCCTTATGTCTTGTCAGTGCTTTTGTTGTGTTAGTGTGCTCTTTCAAGTAGATTAACTAGAAAACATACATAATAAAATTTATGTTTATAAAATTTTTCTGAGAAAATTTTAAAGGTTGTCTATTGGAGAAATGCATGAACTTTCCAAAACCAAGTATGTCGTTTACGTCCAGCAACTGTTAATTTGAAACTTTTAAATATTTTTGTTTCATTCTATGTGTTCCTTTTAATGGATATCTATATATTCCGGTATTCTCAGTTTTACATCTTACGCCCCTAATTCTTACCTCTATTGTTCAATTTACTTACATAATGAATCAAACAAACTTTAACCTTCTTTAACTAAAAGATTTGCGTACATACTGTTCAAAACTTTACAAAACAAAATGAGTCAGAAAAAAAAGTTTTTTACAACTGAAGAAAAAATTTCTTTAATTCAATATTTTGAAAAACAGCATACACGTGTTCGGAAACTTGCTAAAAAAATTAAACTAGGTAAAACACAACTAAGTTGCATTTTGGAAGATAAGGTCCATTTAAAAAAATATATACTCAAGGAGTGGCTATAGACGCAACACCGTTTGACTGGTTTAGCAAAGTGTGAATCAAAAATATTCCACTCTTTAGATCTGTAATTAAAGAAAAGACTGTAGACGCCGCAATTAATGAAATGTATATTTTAAAGCATCTAATGGATGGCTAGAAAAATTTTGCGACAGACATAAATGTTACATTTAGGTCAATTTGTGGTGAAGCACCAAACATTAACAGTAATGAAGTAGATGGTTGGATAAAAACAATGTCTACTATAATAAGTGGTGGTTTGGTATGATATATATTTAATGCGGACCAAACGGGTTTGTTCTATCGCGCGTTACTATTAAAACATTTGCATATGAAAAGCGTGCTTCTGCGAAGGATCGACTGATAATTCTGCTTTGTGCAAACTTGTCAGGTGAAACTGAAAGACCTTTAGTTATTGGAAAGCATAAAAATCCGCGGTGTTTGAAAAGCTCTTACGTAAAAAAATTATCCACACAAAGGTATTACAATAAAAATGCATGCACGACCAAGTATATTATAACTGAATGGCGAAATAAATTCGACCGAAGAATGCAGCAAGAAAACAGGAAAATGATTCTATTTCTAGATAACGCCACATCGTATCCAGATATTCTAAAAAATATTAAATTGGTATTTGTACTGCCAAATACGACAGTACGTTCTTAGCCAGAAAGTGTTTATAGAAGCTTCTTAATTAAAAGACTTCTATCTTCTCTAGATAGTTGAGATTCAACTGAACATCTAGAATAAATTGTTACGAAAATGAATGCCCTAATTTGGATTGTAGTAGCTAGGAGGAACGTGAAATCAGAATCAATTCACAAATGCTTTTTAAAAACTGGGTTTGGCAAACTCGATGGGGAGGATGAATTTACTTATGAAGGCGACTTACCGTTATCAGTGGTTTGTAAAAGTACGGACATTAATGTAAATATCAATATTTACGTTGACATCGTGAAATACTTGGAAACTGAAAATAATAATTTTGATTTTAATTTGTACTGACTCTCTTAGTAACGAAAGCCTCCCAATAACAGATAATTTGGTTTTCCCCGTAGCTGTCCGTTGTTGAGAGATCACTCTAATTCAGAATTGTGGCATGAACCAAATTGATAACGAACCAACGCAAAAACTACTTATATAAGCGCTACTTTAATTAACTTGGTTATTACTAATGATAATAATGTAATGGAAGCAGAAGTGCTTTATACGTCTAAAATTACCGATCATGATATTGTTAAAATAAAAAAATCCTATTTACGTTAAAAATGAATATTTTAAGAGACGTCAAATAAAAAAAAAGATTTTGATGTAATCTGCCAACATTTGACAAATAAAGATTAGGGATATAATGCTAAAATATTAATTATGATCTCATTTTAACATGGATAATGTGGTGCAGTATAAAAAACGTAAAATAACTAGCAAGTCATGTGATTGGTATATTACAGCCAGAAAAACGTGATTCTGCGTATAAGGCATTTAAAGCTTTAAAACGTGTATATGATTGGAATCTGTATAGAAATTATCCTAATGAAGTTGATAAGTTAATAAAAATGTCCAAATAACAGACATTACAGGGTAAAATTGATAGGTCCACGCAAGGTTCTGAAAAACGGGGGAAAGTAATTATAGGTATGGTTAAGAGTAGGTTATAAAACTTACCAACCCAGCTTATGGTTCAATTTGATGATATCAAAATTGAAAAGAACTTAGAAGATGTGTTCAATCAATTTTGTATTCAACTAAATGAACTTGCGAAAAGTATGCCTCAACTTCCTTCAGAACGGAGCGTTACTAAATTTGCTGCAGTTAATTGAGACCTGTTGGAGTTTAGAGTGATATCCTTAAACGAATTGGGAGAAATTTTGTAAATTTAAAAAATAAATCTAGCGTATCACGCATTAATACTGAATTCTTAATAAATACCTTTGATGCTTAATTTAATTATAATGTCACTACTGACGGGCAGATTTACTTATTCAAGATGAGTGCTATTGTACCCATACTTTAGGTAAAAAACACTTCAGATTGTAATGAATTCCGCCCAATTAATTAATGGTTTGCTTATGGAAATACAGTCAGAATTTAGATTCACATTCTTGTTAAACACAGTATGGTATCAAAGGAGAATTTTTAGATTGCCTTCAAGATTACCTAGCAAAGAGAAAATATAACGATGTTATTTCAAATACTCGGGAATGCTCCCTCGGTGTTCCGCAGGGTAGCGTCCTCGGACCACTCCTGTTTATAATATATCTAAACAACATAACAAATACATTAAATAAAATAAAAGTTAACGTGTTTTTTATAAATGATACATTGATTGCAACAATGTTTTTGAAATAATGAATAACGAAAATCAAGGTGTTGAAACAACAAATAAGTGGTTAATACTACACAGATTAAAATTGAACACCAAAAAAGAAAACAAACAAATGGTAATAATTTAACCTGCTAACTTACAAAAAATAAATACGTACCAATTGATATATAAATAGAAAATCTAAAGCTTGTAATTGGTAACTGAAATGAAATATTTAGATATTTTGATGGACAAGAATTAAAAATTTGGTAGCCATGCAGCAGTTAAAAAAGATAGTAACAAAAAATTGATTATTGATGAAGGAAAGGACAATATTTACCATACTGGGCTGTAATTGTCATCTATTGAACAATAATACAACCAGATTTTCATTTCTTTAGTTCAATTTTTTCGTTAGTAGGACAGTCACAAATTCCGAACTTTTCCCAACTACAGTGTATTCGTCATCACTAACGCAGTGTGGGCTAGGTTTAATAAAGATGCTTTCTTTTTTTCAATATCTTTTTTTTTAATCTTTTGCGTGACTGTAAAGATCGATATGGTGATCCGCTAGTAGAGGGTGTATTATTAGAAGACGCATTAGAACATGGTAAACCAACTGATGGTGACCCTACACTATAAGAACTACTGGCTGGTGATTATTTTTTTTTTATTTCTATTAATATAATAGGTATATCTTCTATTTGCAGGTGCCTTCCATAGAGCAGGACTGGACAGAAATTGCCAAACAATTTAAAAACGTTTGGCATCTTCAGAACTCTTTAGGAGCGATAGACGGAAATCACATCCTTGTTAAGAAACCGGCACAAAGTTGTTCTTATTATTAACTTTAAAGGCAACTTCAGCGTAGTACTATTTGCTATCGTCAATGCCAATTATGAGTGTGCACACGGGCACTAATGGCCGTGTATCAGATGGAAGAATATGGTGTGAAATAAGTATCTATAAGCGTTTAGTTGCAAAGAAATTAAAAATACTAAATCCAGTCCAATTACCTGGAATGTACGATGTAGTACTATACGTATTCATCGTCGACGAAGCATGTCCATTAATGCCAAATCTAATGAAACAATATTGACAAAAGCATATAACTCACGATGAAAAGATATTTAAATCCCGTCTCAGTAGAGCTAGACGGGTTATCGAAAATGGATTTGGCATATTATTTTTGCAACCTATAGCAATCGATGTTAAGAAAAGTGACATAGTAGTACTGGGGTATTGTGCATTGCATAATTTTCTGAGAAAACAGAGGACTGGATGATTCCATTTAATTTAATTGCCATCTAGTGTCGTTACATCTTCATCTTTTAATACTTAAAATTTATTAGAAGTTTGATAAAAATTTCCGGCTAAGTTTTCAAGCTCAGCGCGCCATACGTTTATGCGCTGTTACCTACAAAAATAGTTTTTATATTGAAAGTGTTTCAATTATAATATTTTACAATTTCAAGATAAATCTCATTTAACATATAACATCAAACAAGTTCCATCAGTCTTTAATGTATATCTAGTTGATCAAAGCCTTCATCAGATCGTAGGAACTAAGACCTAAATTTATTTGAAAGATAAACCTTGAATACTTTAGAAATATTTAAGTAGGTGCAACCTTCTACAACTGCCAATATATAAATATAAACCAGTAACGACAACCCTCATAGCTTTCGAGTACTAAAGTTGTGAGACTACTCTAAAAGGTACTGGAAAAGCGTTGCACCCAAAAGCAGGCGAAATTAGGTGTGAAAGTAAAAGTAATCATTGGTTTGGTGTATAAAAATTGTACAACATTCATGGGAACACAGCGCTGGTGGGTAACACCTAAAAAGTAAAGAGAACGGTGAGACTCGCGTTATAGTGTTATAAGTGGTATAAAAGAGTAACTTAAAAAATGTAAAATTTGAAGCACTAACGTGAATAAGGGTAACATTTAATTAAAGGAGGGCAACTGATAATCTATACCCGTATCCAAGTGAAATAAAAGTTAGCCTTGCACATAAATGTTGTTAAATTTAGTAAATCACGTAGGGGAAGGCAGGACGGAATGAAACGGCTAACTTCAAAGTCATATTAAAAATATTAAAAACCAAGAAAAATTAAAATTGACCGAGTAATCCATAGATAGCGTTATACTGCATCACAAAAAATAATCAAACGTAGACAAAATAGCAAAAGATTGAAGAAAATTTTAGATACTTAAAATATTCTAATTTTCTCATTCTGCCCCGCTGACGGGGCGGGATGAGTTTTATGTTGATAGAGTGAGTTAGCAGTCGCAAAAACGTAAACAATAAATAAAAAATATTTATCGTAAGTTTCCTAGCTAAGTGATACATAATTCACACATAAAATGGTAGTAAATAATAAACAGTAACCAAAAAGTATTTCGCAATTCCTAAGTGACACACAATTCACACACAAAAACGACTTCATCGTTGTCACTATCTACATCGGCACACGAGTTATGTTCCCACTTGTTACCAGATGTACAGGATACCCATCCTTCAGTCGACTTTGAATAGAAGTCCAGACAATATAGTCATTGTGCATCTTGTTCGTGATCTGCATCGGAAGAATCAGATTCTCTTCTAGATTTGCACCTATTCTTTTCCTTTTTTGGTACTTCTTTCCCTTTTGATATATTTTAGGCTCTTGTTTTAGGGCATTCTTCTCTCAGTCCAAGCATAATTTCCTTTTGCCCGCCCTACTTTGTTAGCCTCTGTAATGTCGCGTTTTTCTTGGCTTCCATTAACTCTTGTAAATTTGGCGATGAACTGATAATGGTTGGTTTTCTGTTTTTTTAGACGTCTTTTGCTTGTATTGTTGAACTTTCGGAATAGCCAAAACATTTCTTGGAGATGCTGTAGGAAATTATGTGTTTTCTACAGCTACATCTGGCAGCCAAAAACACTGAGGTATACTGGATTTATTTTTATCACTTACTGCAGATGGTCCATCACGTGTTACTTCTGAATATACTATCTCTTCAGTACTTTGCTTATTGACTTCCTCATTAGTAACCTGGTTGTCGGTCTGAAAATCGACTAACTGAATATCTGTGGTAGCTGACTGAAGAAAATCATTATCTGTAAAAACATTATTATCTGGAGGCCAAATCCCAGTTGCACGGAAGCTATTTAAAGCACTCTGTATCGTACATGCATGAATAAATGCAGCCCCAAATAAAGTAGAGATTTGGAACAAGGTCACCACTTTTCCTGGATTAGACCTCATCCACATTCGAACTTCTTCCTCATAATAAGCGCTAATAGGTCTCAATAATGCAACGTCTAAGGGTTGAATGCGTTGGGAACAGTGGGGAGGAAAGCATAGCAATATCACTCCATTATCTCTAGCAAGATCAATGAGATCGATATTTTTTGAGTGCGTTGAATGTCCGTCAAAGATCAATAACCTTTGAGGTTCCTTTGTAGATTTCGAAATTGTTATGAGCTTTTCAAACCAGGTCAAAACAATTTCAGATGTTACTCAGACAGTTTCACTCACTTGTGCCCATTCCCCAGGTGGAAAACACAGCTGAAGCTCCTGTTGCTTTTTTTTTGCGTGGGAAGATAAGCATAGGGGGCACATAGGCCCCACTCGCTGAAACACATATCTCTACTGTCACCGTTTGACCTCACTGAATATGTTTACTCCGTCTTGCCGCTTTCCTTTTGTTGCCAATATTTTCGAATGACCTTTCGGATTACCGTGATTCTTGTTTCATCGCTGTTGAAAATCTTCTCGGCTGTTAATTTATAATTGTCGATACATTCAGTCAGCAATGCGTGAAACTTAGTAACAGCTACGCGATTAAACCCCATGGCACGAGCTCCAGAGGTGGCCTCTGGTGAACGTACACTAATATTTGGATGTCTCCTTAAAAAAACTAGCCTTCCCGGCCATTTCGTCGTCTATGTTGAACTTGCGAGGAATGTTGTTACGAATTGTCAACTGGTACGCCAATCTTCGTACATCATTCATACATAAACCGAGTGACCGATTCTCCACATCTTTGAGGTAGGTTTTAAACTCAAGTTCCTGCTCTTCTGTGAAGACACATTCAAATTTTCCTGCTTTCTTATATATTTTCATGGCTGGATTTCCTCGCTTTTTCTTAACGTATCTGTCCAAAGTTGATTTTGGTACACCGAATTTAGATGAAGCTCTATCTAAACCAATTTCTATTTTTATTACCGCCCATATTGCCTGCTCGATAACGTCAATTGACCACTCCTGCCGATTTGTTTTTCTCATATTGTTACGAACTATCTGAAATTAATACGTAGGTATAAGCTAAACTAGCCTTAAAGGGGCAGAATGAGACGTCGGGAAAAACGAGACCAGTCTCATTCCGCCCCGTGCCATTCCGCCCCAGACACACAGTTTGTTTATACATACAATTGTGAGGTTGTGCCACGTTATTTTTTGACCACGTGTACGTTATTCTAAAGAGCAATCATAACTTCCTACCACCCAATTGTTAATAAACTGCAATTGGCAGAAGATTACTTACCTTAAAATGAAAACACACGGAATTTATCAAATGAACCGAAAAAATCTGAAAAACGCGAGACAACAACATACACTGTATAGGAATCGATGACGACTAACTCAGGCAAACGGTTAGTACAGACGGTGTTCACTGCTCGCGCGCTGTTAGTTTCAGTGCATAAGTCACCGAGATATCAACACGTCTCATTCCACCGCGCCGGTCCATCCCGCCCAGTCTTCCCGTACAACGTTAGCCGACGGCTACATGTTACAGTCTGAGGAAGACGGTAGTAACTACAATAAATAAGAATAAATTATATAAATAAATTCGAGATTTATCAGTAAAGAAAGCACATGCAGATTTTGAAAATACTTGGGGAGTAGGTGATGGTTTACCTTTTATCGATCTAGCACGATTCCCCAACCATAACCCAAAAGAAGAGGATATTTGTAGTCAAAGTAAGTGTAGTAATTTATGATACACAGTACTCCGTGGAATACGGGATTGAAAACTTCTCATTTTCTAATACTTCTTTGCTTCTTTTGTTCCAACTTGCTATTTGACTTATAACTAATGTAGTATACAGTTTATATTAATGAGGGTTTATCTGTTCGTTACGGAGTATGATTACAAAATGTATTAAAATACTTCCATAGATTTCAATGCGGTAAAACTTTTTTGATTTACTATTTAACGTATAAAACTCATCACTCATTTGATATTTACATACTATTGTTCTTTTGCTGGTTTTAATCACTGTACTTTACGAAATAAAGTATGGTGAATGAACAGGTACTCTCTTGTTATATGAAAAGGTAATTAAAAAAATGACATTAAAAGATGAAAATGTTTTTCAAATAATGTAACAATAATGTGTTGGAACGTTTGTCTTTAATTAAGCGCTTGGAACTCACATAAACATTTACTTGAGAAGGGTCATAGGCTACGTTTATCTAAACTTTCAATCGAGGCACATTAATGAAAAATAATGCCGTTAACAAATTCTCTTTCATTGTGGCAAAACCTCCGATTTTTTTTTATTGAGCCCGTATAAAGCTGAATCAATAAATTTTCACCGTACAAAGAAAACAATCAAATTTGGAGGAGCAGAGAAAGCACAAGGAACGATTTATCGTCACTGTCGAAAAAGCAAGTTTTAAAACTATATGTATAATATACAAAGTTCATCTTAACTATACAATAAACATATTTTAATAGTATAATCCAACTTTTAAGATAAATTATGCATCGCAATCTGGGAAATTCACTTTAAAATAATAAATTCTTCTTTAGTGTGCTTTCTTGGATTATCTCCGTTAATGATTAATTACTCTTCGAAAGGAACTAAACCAACGTACTATCAGGGCTTACAGCACAGACGTTTGATAATATAAAAGATAGTTTATAATTTTGAAATAAAACTGTTTAAATAGTAGTAAAGACCTTGTAAAGTGCTCATTTAACAAATCCATTAAATGTAGGGTTAGTAATTATTCCAGTAAAATTACTCTCTTAATGTAAACGCACTACATCCTTTTATTTTAAGTTCTAGTAAACAATTAAAATAGGATACTACTTTTATTGAAGTTTTTAATTGTTTGAGTTATAGAATTTTACTACAAAAACGATAGAAAATCCTATAGAAGTTGTTTTGCATTATTCAGTAAACACATCAGTTTGGGCTAAAAAGACGTTCTCTACGGTTACTAATTTGATTTTTACGCATTTGACCAATTCTGCGTATAGAAAAATACGACTAAATAAATAAAAATACTTCTTTCTCCTTCACCTTTTTCCTTTTCTGCTTTGTTGGTTTTCCTGTCTGTTGTTTCTCGTGAATAAGCCGTCAATAAAATAATCACAATTAAAACGCCGAAAAAAATCGAGTAAACACAGTTGAAACCATGAGGTAGTCAGAACAAAAATAATAATTCCAGTGATTAAAATAACGGAGCTTGCAATATCAACAAAAAATGGGAACGGGCGGCAGAAAACTTAAATCAATAAAATAATTACTAAAGGCCACACCTGTCTAAACGGGTGGTTACAGAAATTAATCCGGGCGGCATTGAAAATATAGTGCAAATACCTCTAAATCAACCAAAAATCCTAATCATAAAGTTCAATTAAACGGAGTATAAAAAACTGTATTCCTGAATATGCTTGCAAATTAAAAATTAATTGGTAAACAGATTACCACGCGTAAAAATTATAATTATGAAATTTAATTCAAAACCAAAAGCAATAATTGGTGTCCATCGACTTAACTATTCTGTACATTCAAGAGCTATATTAAAAAAAAATTAAGTTAGCGCAAAGGAGTTAACTAAGTGGCCGTTATAAATTCATAATAGATACAATTTTAAATAAATCTAAACTTGCAAATTTCAGAGGAAGAAGGACTGGCGTTAAGAGATTAAATATCTAATTCAGGAGACAACAAAAAACCCACGCGACAGCTATTACTCATAAAGAAATTAAGAGGAACGGAGATAACGCACAAGGATAAATCCGCGGTCAGAAATTTTATGGATTACCAAATATTCGACATCAGTGAGATCAACAGTAAATACAATCAGATTGAAGAACTTGCCAGATACGCCCCCAAACAGCTACAACCTTACTCCGAAAAGTCAACTCAACCAAGGCGCTCTATTAGTTCGATTTCGTGTCACTATTTACCAACGTGCTAATCAATAAAACACCCGCAATAAGACATCATTAGCCTAACGGAACACTGCGTAAAAAACACTTTCTTCACGTATGAAACAAATCGAAGTAGCACTGATGGTTCACCACTATCGCTAATTCTGGATCGATTTCTACAACATCTAAATAGAGTTCGCGAAAAAAAGCCATGGGCCACTGCCATTTTTAGACGTATTAATCTAAAAAAATGAAGAACAACTAGGACACATATATAGAAAAGCCAAACACACCAACAGGTACCTAAATGCTCAACCCCACCGTCACCCAGCACAACTACAGGCCGTGGTCACTAGTCACGAGATTCGAGCGACAGGCAGATCATTGAAACATGCAGGAAGAAACCAAAGCACTAAAGTCAGCGTTTTACAAAACGGGTTCTCCGAAAAAAAAGCAAGAAGAAAAGGAGGAGGAAAAAACAAACCAGGCACTGTTAGTACATAACAACAGAACGGATTAGCTAATTCTAAAAATATCAAAATTGTTGTATAAAGGATAAAGGAACATACGAGATGGCATGTTGAGAAAGTGATTGAACGTACATAGGTCAAACAAACAAACAAATTAATGTTAACAGGAAGAAGATCGATTAGCAATAAGTAAAAATATCCCATACTCCAACCTCACACTTAGCACATGTTAAATCGACATCACAAAATATCAACTTCGAGAAGTCCAGTTGAATAGCAACATAAGAAAACCTAAGAAAGAAAAAACTATGAGAAGCTGTAGTAATCGAGAAACGCCCAAAAAGCATTAATACGCGAGACGGCGTAGACTCTCCTTACTGTATGGAAATTGGTATTAAGCAAATACCGCCACCCAACGACACACAATAGACAATAATTAACAAGGAACACACAGTACAACTCAAATACCGTGAAGCAGACAGAGTTATTAGTGACCTGAAGACGGCAATGAGAGTTTCCCGAATGTCCGCCAAATCAACGAAAGTTCTTACATAAACCTTATCAATACACGACATCATGGAGCTGGAAGAAATGGAACACCACACACACACACACACACACACACACACACACAGCACACGCACACGCACACGCACACGCACACGCACACGCACACGCACACGCACACGCACACGCACACGCACACGCACACGCACACGCACACACGCACACACGCACACACGCACACACGCACACACGCACACACGCACACACGCACACACGCACACACGACACACGCACACACGCACACACGACACACGCACACACGACACACGCACACGCACACGCACACACGACACACGACACACCACACAGCACACACGACACACGCACACACACACACGCACACACACACACACACACACACACACACACACACAACACACAAACACACAAACACACAAACACACAAACACACAAACACACAAACACACAAACACACAAACACACAAACACACAAACACACAAACACACAACACACAAACACACAAACACACAAACACACAAACACACAAACACACAAACACACAAACACACAAACACACAAACACACAACACACAAGAACAACACGAAACACACGAACACACGAACACACGAACACACAAACACACGAACACACGAACACACGAACACACGAACACACGAACACACGAACACACGAACACACGAACACACGAACACACGAACACACGAACACACGAACACACGAACACACGAACACACGAACACACGAACACACGAACACACGAACACACGAACACACGAACACACGAACACACGAACACACGAAGACACGAACACAAACACACGAACACACGGACACACGAACACCCGAACACGCTAACACGCGGACACGCGATTACACGAACACGCGAACACGCAAACATGCGAACACGCGTACACGCGAACACGCGAACACGCGAACACACGAACACACGAACACACGAACACGCGAACACGCGAACACGCGAACACACGAACACACGAACACACGAACACACGAACACACGAACACACGAACACACGAACACACGAACACACGAACACACGAACACACGAACACACGAACACAAACACACGAACACACGAACACACGAACACACGAACACACGAACACACGAACACACGAACACACGAACACACGAACACACGAACACACGAACACACGAACACACGAACACACACACACACACACACCACACGCACACGCACACCACACACACACACACACACACACACTCACACACACTCACACACACTCACACACACACTCACACTCACTAACACTCACTCACTCACACACACACACAGCACAGCACACGCACGCACGTACGTACGCACGCACGCCCCACACACGACGCACGTACGCACGCACGAGCGCCGCACGCACGAACGCACACACGCACACACACACGTACGCACTCACGCACCCGCTCACACACACACGCACGCGCGCCCGCACGCACGCATGCATGCTCGCACGCACGCACGCACACATCACACACAAACACACAAACACACAAACACACAAACACACAACACACAAACACACAAACACACAAACACAAACACACAAACACACAAACACACAAAAACACAAACACACAAACACACAAACACACAAACACACAAACACACAAACACATCAAGCACACAAACACACAAACACACAAACACAAACACACAAACACACAAACACAAACACACAAACACACGCACGCACACACGCGCACGCACGCACTCACGCACACTCGCACGCACCTACGCATGCACGCTCCCACGCACGCACCCAGCCACCTACTCACACACACACGCATGCACGCACGCATGCACACACACAGGTACACACACACACATACACATACACACACACTGTAACAACCTTTTTTTGTGGTTGTATTTAAAAATACGTTAATCTAAGATCATTAATTTATTTGGCGTAAAATTAGAGGAGTTTTTAATTATTTACATGTAAAATTGAGAAAGGCAACTTAAATTGCATTTCATAGAACATATATTTTGGGTGTAATATTATATAAATAGTTATAGTTCCCTTTCTTTTAAAGATTGGACTCCGATCATTGTATTTCGCGCAATGCGTGACCACTTCTTGAGGGGGGGCACTTACAGAAGCAATTCTGAAAGCCTCTATTTTTTACTTCACTTGCTGCTGAATGTTAAAGCAGAAGACATTGTTATAATGGTTTTTACTTAATTTTTATATTTGGTGCCATCAGAATTTTGGTGGTAAGTTATTTTTCAATTCATTATATTTAAAGCTTAAGTATTTGCTCTTTCCAGGCACTCACGTACACTTAAGTACACTCATTATAGTACTTATATTATTCCCTTATACTCACTTAAGGCACTTATTTGCTTACTTACTTACTCATACTTAAATTTATATTTTAAATGGCTCTTAAGTTACTTATTTACACAAGTTTCTCTTCATTCAAATAATTTCATCTTAAAATGCAATTTTAATACAATAAAACATCAAGAATACAATAAGTTTAGTGGATCGAAAATCCCTTCAAATACATAATTGATCACGTTGTTACAAGAATACGCAAGGAAGAAGTAGAAACGCTTTCATACTGGTTGACCGTTCCGCATTCATAATTAAACACTGGAAGCTGTCTATAAGAAAATCATTATACTAAGGTATTTATGTGGTAAATTTTCTGTTTTTTAAGCTTAGCTTTAAAACCTTTTCTTACCTCTCCTTAACCATCCATATATTGGGTAAATAAACTTAATTGCACATTGTTAATTTTTGATATTTATAGAAAATTATTATTGTTCATTATTTAGGTTTTGTTATTCCTTGACAAAGATAACATGGCGCTCGAGAATACATTTAATTATATATTTTTTTATAATTTTTTACATTGTTTTTTTATTAATTAGAGAAAGGAAAATAATTAAGCAGGTGAGAAACAAGCCGCATTTCATGTGTGTTAACAAGTCAATATAGTAGAACCTTCCCTATATTTAATCAACCGATTGTGGACGAGACGGCATATAATTAGTGGTGAAAGGTTAGTAATTCAATTTGTTAAATAAATTGTAATTAGAGATTACATTTGGCGTTCAATCAATGTACAAATTACATCACCACTTTATTATTATTGTTATTATAACACACACACACACACACACACACACACACACACACAAACACACAAACACACACATACGCACTCAAACACACACACACACACACACACACACACACAACAACACTACACACACACATACACACACACACACACACACAACACACACACACACACACGCACCGTGCATACGCACACACACACACACACACACACACACACACATACACACACACACACATACATACAGATACACGCACACACACACACACTCACACACAGACACACACACAGACACACACACACACACACACACACACACACACAGGCACACACGCACACACACGCACACACCACACACCTCACACGCACACACCACCACCGCACACGCACACAGCACAGACGCACACATGCACACACGCACTCACGCATACACGCACACACGCACAAACTCACACACGCATACACGCACACACTCACACACGCGCACGCGCACACAGGCACACACGCACACATGCACACACCCAACTCACATACGCACGCACGCATACGCGCGCACGCTCTCACACGCACTTACGCACTCACGCACACACGCACACTCGCACACACGCGCACACGCACACACCCACACACGCACACACGCACACACACACGCACATACGCACACACGCTCACACGCCCACACGCACACACACGCACACACGTATATACATATAGACACACGCATACACACACTACAGCTCACAGAGGCACCCATACAGACACGTATACGTTTACGCCCACATACGCATTCACGCACACATATGCAGCCACGCTTACACGCACAAACGTGCACGTATACGCATGCTCGTCCACACGTATACAAGCACTCACTTACACGATTGCAACACGCACGGAAATGTCGAATCGGAGTCCCACCTGATGGATAAAAGGTGTGGGACACCAAGCCAACACATTGTGCATGACTTATCAGGTGCAAACTGAGACGTGAGAGCCGATCAACCAGATACAATTTGTAGCGTGGAGGGCATCCAATCAGATTGAAGGCGGACGAGTCTTAGAAATGATCGTAATAGAAGCATGCGCTAATATGTTAAAGCTTTGGAGCAACGAGCATTCTTTTAAGCTCCAAAACAATTTTTCAAAATAACTCTGAAATCAAAAATTCACAATTAAGAAATTCTAGTAAATGATTTACAGCAAACAGTTTAAATTTTGATGGACGAATTGTCCTTTTACCTCCTACGCAATTTTTCAAAATATCCCTGTAACCAAAAAGGTCAGAATGGTGTGTACTAAAGCAAAATTGGGCACAAATAAAATATTACAAACTAGATTCTACATTTTAAGAGCAGTTGAAGTTTTGGAGGACTAAGCGTTCTTGTAGCCCCTCCCCAACCTTCAAAATGCCTCGGAAACAAAACAGGCTCAAATGGTGTGTAGTAAAGCACAATTGAAATACTCTAAAATGGTACAACGAATATTAGGAGCAGTTGAAAATGAGGAGGTGTAAAGGGTTTTCAGTGATGGCAAGTGAAGCTTACCCTCAACGAGCACCAATACAAAAATTTAGACTCGTTTGGAAAATTATATTTAAAAATAATTATAAGTTACGGTGTGAGTATTTTATTTCGTTGTCGACTCCTGAGCGGTTTGTGGACAGCGGTTGTTCGCTCCAGGGGTTGTAAACGGAATCGGGCGCCATCCAAATATTAAATGATGTCCAGAAGAAAATTTCTGCTTATAATTAACGGCAACCTCTTAACTCTTTTTAATTTTAGTTCATCATAAACGATTTTCATTCTGAATAGCTAAACTCTAACATTATATTTATTTGACATTCATTACGAATCACGGTATAATTATTTACAGTACCGAATTCAAGTCTTATTAATATGTAACAGTAAGTACTTAATTAATTGACGGACTTAATTAGGTTTTGGTTAGCGGAGTAAAAGAGAAAAAAAGCTAATCTTCACAGAGGGGCTAAGCCTTCATTTGGCCACTCCACGATTTTATAAATATCTCTGAAACCAAAAAGGTACAAATGGTGTATACTAAATCACAACTAGGCACAATTGAAATACTACAAAACGGTATACTGTGTTGTAAGAGTAGTTCAAATTTTGGAGGGACTAATCGTTCTTTTAGCCCCTCAGCGATTTTTAAGTATAACTCCGAAACCAAAAAGGTATAAATGATATACTGACTCACAACTAAGCACTATTGAAATACTACAAAACGGTACCGCATTATAGAATTAGTTCAAGTTTTGGAGGGGCTAAGTGTTCTTTTAGCCCCCCCCCCCCCACAATTTTTAAGTATATCTCCGAAACTAAAAAGGCACAAATGGTGTGCACCAAAGCACAATTGGAAACAATTGAAATACTACAAAACGGTATACTGCATTTTAGGAACAGTTTAAATTTTGGAGGAGCTAAGCGTTATTTTGGACCCTCAGAGATTTTAGGATATATCTCCGTAACCAGAAAGGCAAAAATGGGTTGTACTAAAGCACAATTGAGCACAACTGACACAACAAAAGAATTTTCATTGATGGGGGCTAACTGAACGGAGCACGGAAGCACTAAAATGGTTTTGGCTCTCTATCCTCTAGGTGAAATCGTGTATGTTTGTTAAGGTCAGATGAATTGATTAAAATTTATTAATGCCAATAGATTATAATAGTTGACAAATTTATTACGTTTCACCGAGGACGATAGCTGCAACTACTATTGAAACGTTGCTATTGAAAGGTTTACATTGTATTATACAAAGCATACATAAAAATACAGGATAATAATTGACAATCCTTTGTGGAAAAACGTTTAAATCAAAAGATTTTGAGGTTGAATGAAGATTCAAGCTAAAATTGTGCTCACATAGATTACCTTAAAGATCAATTTTTCATGCAAATCTTGTTTGCATTCTTTAAGAAAAGATTAGAATAATATGCTATATTGACTGTAATTACTGTACGTAACCTCATTTAACTACATTTTCATTTGTGTATGTCTGAACAGTCAATTAACTACACCACTACTAGTCAACACAACCGAGCTAAGAGCCTTACTTAAAGTTATTTTTCAATTCTCCATCATTGTACAAATATGTAGCACACGTTTAATAGGTAACCACATATTTACGTAATAACAGATGGTCTTTCGGCAGAGAATTCATTAATTTTTATTATGGCAATCGATATCTAAGGTGCTCTTCATTACTCATATAGCTGAATTAATAATTTAAGTAACTAGAGAAGTACTTTAAATTTACGATTCAAATGCTTGTTACGGTTATAATGCAGAAAATAAGACACCTACTTAAGTTACCTTTTTTCGTCCAGGTAATCGCAAATCAGGACCCTATAAATTTAGTTCAAATACGTCAGACACTTTTCGTTATTAGCGATACTTGTATTATATTTTACTTATGCAAAATTCTGTTTGTTTGCTAAAGTTAATAACATTTGTACCTATTATTTATCTTGCTTACGAAATACCTTTACACCATTTAGTCGACATTTTGATTACGTTAGAGTAAATAAATATTCACATTAACTTCCACATCACCGTCTATAATAAAAACTATGAGACTGGTACCGTTAAAGGATATTTATGGTGCTCCCCTAATTGGCTTGTTTAATAGTAGCTGAACTGAAATTTCAGGTAAACGTGAACATTACGCTGAATTCATTATTTTTAACTGTGGTTAGTAGCATATTTATGTACTCTGTGAAGGTTAGTTTTTTTTCCTTTTTACTCCGCTAACAAAAAACCCTGATTGAGTCCTTAAATTAATTAATTATGCACCGTTGAATATTGATAAGAGTAAAATTATAAGATAGCCGTTAATTGTAAATATAAATTTTTCATTGTTTCAAAATTTTATCAAGTACTATAAACAACCGTTAATATAATAATAATAATAAATACAAGTTTTCTTTTTGTTATCCCGAAATTAAAACTTGAGTAGTAATACTGTTTGTATTCATACGCACATGTTAAATGGAAATTACATTCAGCACCGTTTGTATTAATATTAGAGAATGTTAAGAAACCAGAGCATTCAAGTAGACCTTAAAATCCGATCAATCTAATTAAGAGAGTTTTAAATTAATATATGCAGGTGATAATTAACACTGTCCTTATAAATTAGTTAATTTAGTTAGTAAAAATTGCATTGTTAAATAACAGTTTCGATATAAATAATTAAAGTTAAATCTAAAATACTTTCTATGAATTCCAACTACAAAAGAATGCATCTAATCTTTTTACTATTGTATAAAATTGTGTGTATTTAAATAACGCGAACACCGACAGATGTGTCAAACAGTAACTAGCTTTTGGAATTGCGTGATTTTTAGTCGATATAAGTGTTACTAATTACTGATTAAATCGTTAGATAGAATAAGTATTTTTTGTTAATGGAAACTGGCTGAATTTTATATCGATTGTTCTGTTACTTCATAAAGAATCATTTTATCACGATGAAAGGAATATTAATTCAATAGTTGATTTAATATCAATTAAAACAAATTGTTACGATGTCGCTTCATCGTTAAAATTATGGAATATCCAGCCGTTCCCCACCTCTAAATGTCGTACTCTATATAGGTTAGTGCTTTTCACAAAAATGATTATCTTTTCGTTCTCATTGTGTCAAGTATAGACGAAGCTAAAGCGTACTGATGAGTATGAGGTAAAGAGTAGTTTAACAATTGATTCATCTCATTAAACATAATAAAGACTCGCTCTGTAATAAAGTTCAAAACCTAGTTAATTTGTTCCGATAAGTAGCAAGGAAATTACTTGATTGATTAAACCGTAATCACTGAAATTTGAATAATTCAGAGTTCATATTTATTAAGAATCATTCATTTTCATCCATCATTGGTGAAGGAATTTTGTTTGTCAAGGGGACCTGTGACCTTTGTCAACTACCGTATCCGCCTTCCGTCCGTATTAATTGAGTTTCAGCTACATCTTCTATCATAAGGATTAGACCCTGAATGTTATCCTCCACTGGGAAACCCGAGGCAGCCGTTTGGAGACCGTACACGTTCGGGACTGGACCCAAAGACCGCCTTGTAACAACTCTTTTTTGTATTGTATAAAATATACCTCAATTTAGGATCTTTCCTTCATTTAGTTCTAAATACAAGAAAATTTTAATTATTGAGAATTGGTATGAGGTAGGAAACTTAATTTGCATATCTATATAGTGCATACTTTCGTTAAGATTTATATTCCCATAAACTGTTTTCTAGTCATTTGAGTTGCGCAAAGGCATTGGGCGCATGACCTCTTCATCTACTTCGAAAGCCTCCATTTTTTTCACTTCCTGTTTAATGTCGAAGCAGGGAGGTGCTTTTTTTAATTTTTACCTACATTTATGCGAAAGTGCCATCCAATTGGTGGTAAGATATATTTTTAATACATTTACATAAAATTAAAGCATTTGTTCTTTTTAGGCGCTTTCTTTACGTATTTTTTTACCATTTTTTACTTTAATTATACTTTTATCATTACTTCAATTTACAACGTAATGGCATCTTAAGTACGCATTTGATTTTATTGTTGCGTACATTTTTCGTTTTATGATTGCAATTTTTTTTTGAATGGAAAACTTCCAAATAATGCAATAAGAAGTGGATTTAAAAGTTTTAAGAAGAAATTTATACGGATTTTTTAAAGAAAAATTAAGGTTGGGGTGCGGCTAATAACATTATGTCAAGATTGCACAATGATGACGTAAGAATGATTTCATGCAGGTTAACCGCTTCGTAATCATATTTAGATACCAGAGGTTGTCATAAAGAAAAGTTTGGGTATAAAAATTTCTAAGGTATTTATGTAGTGATTTATTTAGTGCTTTAAGCATAATTTTAAGACCTTCATTATTTCATCATTGCATTTGGTATTCAGTAAACATAGTCTGTATATTGTTATTTTTTACATTTTGTAAAGTCGGTTTAATTGTTCCGATATTTAAAAAAAACAATTTGGCGTCCGAGATAATTTCATTAGTTTTACATTTTTTATTATTGATGGTAAGTGAAATAATCGAGCAGATCTAGTGGTAATTAAGCAAATCATTTTATTTGAACCCACCCTATTAATCTACCGACAAGAGTCAAAGGCACAACTATAAGTGGTGTAAGGTTTGTATTTTTGGAGAACTTATTATTTCATTATCTTATAACTTACTTTTTATTATTTTAAAATTTCATACACTTACGTTACATACACGACACCTCACCTACGTTACACACCTTTTTTTATTACAGCCTGGACAGTAGTTTATCTTTGGGTGGTGCCCGAATCCGTTTTCTAACCCCTAGAACGAAGAACCCGTCATCCTTATACCGCCCAGGAGTTGACACCGACAAAATAAAATACCGTATCTTAAAAGTAAAATTAATGAACATATTTCCGAACGAGACTTAATTTCTGTGTTGAATTCGTTGAGGGCAAGCTTCACTTGCCACCACCGAAAACCTATTACTCTCTTTCTTACAGTTACCGACACCATACTAAATATTTTTCATGTTTTGATTATTTATTAATGTTGCTTACGGTGACACTCGTACATGTGTTTGGTGCTAGTGATTGAGATTTTTTATTGCGTCACTTCATCGTACGTTACTATATCTTTGCAGTTCTGTTAGCGTTAACAAATGCATAGGTATGTAATGTTAAAGTTTAGTTTGAACATAAGCTCGTTACTTAATAATCATAACAGCTTCGATAAGTAACAAATCCAAACTGTCTTTAAATGAACCAATTATTGTATCATATTATATGACGTTTTAGTTCAGCTACTATTGAACAAACCAACTAGGGGAGCACCATAAATATCCTTTAACGGTACCAGTCTCATAGTTTTTATTATAGACGGTGATGTGGAAGTTAATGTGAATATTTACTTACTCCAACTAAATCAAAATGTCGACTAAAGAGTGTAAAGGTATTTCGTAAACAAGTTAATAATAGTTACAAATGTTAGTCACTTTAGCAAACAAACAGAATTTTGCATAAGTAAAATATAATACAAGTATCGCTAATAACGAAAGGTGTCTGACGTATTTGAACTCAATTTATGGGGTCCTGATTTGCGATTAACTGGACGAAAGAGGTAACATAAGTAGGTATCTCATTTTCTGCATTATAACCGTAACAAGCATTTGAATCGTAAATTTAAAGTACAAGGGTACTTTAATGGTTTTATTTTGCTGAATCCCCAATATAAGTGTATCTATTAACGAATCAGCAAAGATTTACCTTAATATAATTAATTGTTGGAATCCATATGGGTTTCATTTATAGACTACCTTGGTTTATTGGATTTTCTGCTAGTGCAATGTATATGGCTTCTTTGAGTTTTCGGCGAGTTGTATTCTCCTCCTTTGCCACTATAGGTATGTTATTCCATTGGATGAAGTAGTGTTCATTCCAGACATACTCGAGATACTTAATTTTTCTGTTTCGTCCTTTCGGACGTTGTTCCTATGTTCCTGTGTTCTCACTTTGAGTGGTCTACTGCTCTCTCTTATGTATGCTCCGCCGCATTCGCATGGTAGGTTGTATACACAATTCCTGGAATTCTGATCTTCATTGTGTAGTTTGGTTTTGTATATTCCTTTTTTATAATCAAATGCATATGCCTTAAATCAGTAATCTTGTCTCATATAGGTACCTTCCTTGTCACTAGTGTCAAATGTCAGTCAAATTAAAGTTTGAGATTGTTATAGTCAGTGATTTGATTACAGAATTAAAATGCAATTGACTTTAAGGGAAAAATTGAAATAATTCGGTTGTTTGGTGTTTATGCTCGTAGTAGCAGATAAGTTACTGCTGGGTTTAACTTTAGACATCCACAACGTGCTCTTATTACTCACGGAAAAAAAGCAGCCGCTGTAAATGCTCTTTTCAATGAAACTGGCAGTGTAACTAGAATCCATCGTAATGGTCAACCTCGTCGAATACACCCGAATCCTGAGGATAACAATATATTGGCGGCAAATCGAGCAAATACACGCATGAGCCTTAGATATTGATGGTCTGAACTGAATATTAGCAAGGATAAAATCAAAAGATGTTTCGTTCGTTACAACATGAAGCCCTATAAACCGAAGTACCTACATACATTAAAAGAAAGTGATGAGAATAAAAGCTTAGACTATTGTTACTGGGCACATGGTAATTATTTAAATGACAGACATTTTCTGGAGAATATTATGTTTACTGACGAGGCCACATTCACTACTAATGGAGTTGTATCGTCTCAAAACTGTAGATACAGGAGTAGAAATAATCCTCACTGGATTTTAGGAGACCGAATAATTGGTCCTCTTTTCCTTCATCAGCCATTAAATGGCGGTCGTTTAGTTAACTTCTTTGAGGTGGATTTTTGGCATACAATTGTAGATCTTCCTCTTAATGTGTGACAGTTAGATCCATCCACAATTCAAGGATTCTTCGTCAATGGTTGAACCAAAATTTTCCGATGCGTTGGATAGGAAGAAATAGTCCTTTTGAACTGTGACCCCTGAGGTCTTCTGATATCACACCTCTTGATTTTTATTTTTCGGGAACGGTAAAAAATAAAGTTTACCAGACAAGGCCATGAAATCTAGATGAACTTTGTGCTAGAATATGGCAAGTTTGACAAGAAATCACCGTCCAGGAACTTACACGAGCAGTTAAACAGAATCGTAAAGAATCGAAAAATGCATTCATATAGATGGAGGACTAGTTCAGAGGGATCAGATTTGATTAGTTAATTGTTTATGAAAATTATTGTTGTGTACTTTTTCCTGAACTTAATAAATTATAAAAAAATGTTTTTCACATATAAATATTTTTTGCAAGTGCTAAACTATTAAATTTCACCCTAGTGCCAAGTTTTCACTTTTCATGCCACACTATTTATCACATTAAAATAATAAACTTGTAATAATATTGTGTAAAGATCAAAATAATGAAAAAAATTAAAAATGCTAAAATAATATTCTGAACAACTTTTCGTAATAGATACCTTTTTTTGATATCTCTAAAGCGAGGCAAAATATTGAAAATTCAAAGTCTGACCCGCCCACCTAGTGCAAAAATTCAAATTTGCATTCCTGCAAATAGCGAAATATAGGTGTCTTCATCTTAAATGCGACACACACACACACACACACACACACACACACACACACATATATATATATATATATATATATATATATATATATATATATATATATATATATATATATATAATAAAATTTTACGTTTGAGTTTTGGTTACTGTAGGAGATAAGATTTGTAGCGATCTATAAGACTTTCCTTTCTTTGTAGTAGAAGGACTGCATTATTTTCGATATTCAGTTCTATTCCGTTTTAATTACCGCAAAATTATTGCCATAAGTTTACAATAAACATTTTTAAATTAGAACTTAATTGAAAGTTTTTAGACCGCTTTATAGTAATACACACAGAGTATCTATGTGTCGGATACTATTGAATTGATTAAAAGCACTTTAATGGTAATAACCTTAAAGGTAACCATTATTCATTTAGGTTCTAAACACATTATGTAACTAGATTTCTAAGCAATTTCATTTTTCCTAGCTTGTATTTTTTTCCCTTGGTCAAATCCTTTGAGTTGTAAATCTATTACTTTTGGAGTGCTAACACATCGTAAGCACGTCGTTAAAAATTTTCTTTTAAATATTATAAATTTAAAAACATTTTCAGGTTAGGGTGTAACAAATACCAAAGATCTTAATATAATTTAGTTTTTAAGATGATAAGAGTAATAGTTCTATAATTTTAGAAGTTAAAATATTAAAATTTGTTATAAGTTTTTGTTTTTTTCCTTTAGCAACGTAGAAGTCGTACGTTCAAATTCTACTCGATGTAAACTTTTCATTTATGTATTTAATAAAATTAATAATACTTTTTAATTAAAATTTGTTGATAGTAACCACACATTCTCACATAGTTGTTGTTAGAATATGAGGAAAGGTTAATCTGCAAATATTTAATTTCATATAGGAGATAAGATTATTATTAAAAGTATTTAATACTGTTAAACGTTAATAACCATATTATTGTTAGGTTAATTGATTAACTTTAATTACGTTAAGTTAGTTGGCTATCAAACAGTTGATTTTTCGTTACTTTTTCAAATAGTTGTAATTTTCCTCCACTTTGATGCTCTAAAAGATATATTAAGAAACGCGACGTCATCGCCTCCGATGTCATTATAGCCATTAATTCACGGAACATTTTACGAAAAGTTTTAGGGTGACAACCTTGATCTGGAATTATGTCGTGCATGTCACTCTTACAAAATGTGTCAAAAACAGTATACGTCCAGTGGAAAACTTTGATGTGAGCAAATACGGCAAATTGGCATTTCACGTATTTCAGGGAGCGCACATATAAGATTATCTTGATTATCTTCCATTTTAGTGTTTTGTGATATACAGCCTATAATACCAATTTCAACATTGAAAACATATATATATATATATATATATATATATATATATATATATATGTAGTAGTATAATAACAATATTGGAGTAATCGTGATTTTTAATATTGGCCCAATTGAAGCTGAACATAAGAAAACCATACACAAAGTACCAATATTGCCCCAATGTTTTAGCCAACGTTATGTTCCACTTGGGATTTTTTCTTAAATTTCTCTAATATATCACAGGGGTGTATTATTGGACCTTCTTTATTATTTCTATTGTATGTAAACCATCTCAGTGAGTACACAAAAAGAGCGGATAGAACTACGTAGTTTGCCGATGGTAGGTATATTCTGAATAGTTCATGAACATCATCTAAAAAACCTCCGAGAGAACATCGAAAGCTTAATATCTGATATCGCCCATTGGTGTAGAAATAACTTGGAAATAAACTTTGATAAAACTGGTTTATTAATGTTTTTTAACTTTCAACATAATGGTTTAATGCAAGTATACTAAATGACCAGAAACAAGATAAATTACGGGGTGTTATGTATAGTTAAAGAAAATGCTCAAAAGATTAAATGCAGCATGCTTTGTGTTCCGATAACTAAAGGATCAATTGTATAATGATGAATTAATGACACATATTTTACTTTGCATATGTACAACCAATTCTAGTCATGTTTTGCTTTCTATCAGTATACCAGGCGCCCGTCTTTCTCTCTTATAGGATAACAATCAGCACTATCCAACATACTGAAAAAAATATTTTAGAAACCTAAATATATTGACTATTCCTTTGTTAGACATTATAAACTGGCATTATACTCCAGAACAAATAAACTTTTGCAACAAACCAGAAATTGTAAATATTATATGACTCTAAGGAACCATCTTGATTTGAGTACACCCTAATTTCATTTCGTAAGAATTCAAAAAGGAAGTTCCGTAGTATCAAAGTGTACAACAATCACTCTTTTAATACAAAACTGTTACTACTCCTTTAACGAATTTGAATTCTAAAACCTAATGTGATAACCTAATGTAATCATTTTGTTGTTTTTATCAATTTCAATGTAGTAATCGTCGTTGTTATATATTGATTTTTTATTCTGTCAATCTTGTACAGGATTTTACGGTAATACACTATTATTATATTGTTTTCATTGAGTTTCTCATTTGTAGTAATCACAAATGTTTCCACTATTCGTTTAGTTTATACTTATTTAAAAAAAAAGTTTAATCCAGTCAATCAATAACTAAGTCACATTAGTATATTAAAATCCTTAAGACGCTAGATTTAATTTATCTTGGTGTTTTCTAGTTTTTATTATTAATGCTACTTTATCTGTTTTATACCAACATGGAGTTTTATAATTTAACTTAATTTTACCTCCAAAATACTTCGCATTCAGCAAACTTTATTGGCATAGCTAAATAACAATCTTAATCCGGATAAAGAAGTTTATTGTGATAAACATAAAATGTATAACAAAAGTTAAGTTACCAAACATAGCAGCCAAAATTACAAAGATACCTGAACTCTCATAGACGTCCGCACGGTTATTAGTAAAACGCGCAATGGTGTATATGCATGCGTGCCGGTACGGCAAACCAAAAAAGAGAAAATGTTTATTTGAAGTATCGTGACGTGAATACAGTATACATTATTATTTATTTTCAAATGCAAATTAAAGATCCCTGAAACCCAGAATATGAGGGCGAAATAATAATATTAAAAATATATTTCAACATTTCTTACACTACACCCATAAGTGGATTGGTGTTCCATGGACGGGAAATATATGTTATCTCTGTTTTGATTTATCTCGAAATCATAAATGCGATTAAATTCATAATAGGTCAAACGAAAGGCTACAAAGGCACGTTTTCAAAACACATTTCAGTATTTGTTGCGCTACTGCCATAAGTGTAATAGATCACCTTACATTATAGATTAAGACTTCCTCTGCTGGGTAGTATATTCATTCGTCTCGAGACTATGAATTTGATAGTATGTATCGTTATCGATGTATGTCAATTAACTTATAGTTATAGTTATAGTTCGTCGGGTCGTCAAAGCGATAGGATGTGTTTCCGGTAATCCAGCTTATATCTTCGGTTAGTGAAAGAAATATGTGTTAAAATGGCAACTTCTGTATCAATAAAGTAATGTAAGATAAGGGTAAGCTTTTGAACATATTCTTATACCCAGCGGTTTGAATATTAATAATAAACAAAGATAATAATAATAATCTAACCAGAAGAAGTTTCCTAACGTGTAATTGGCTATTTAGCAGAAAAAGGCGCGAAAATAAGAGTTAGAATTGCTATAGCATTGAATTTCTACGAAAAAATACGGCTTCTTTAAACCCATACCAGAAGTGATTGTTAAAACTCGTAAAATTGTAAAGTAAACTTCAAGCGCAAATACCACCCTTTTGTCAAACACGTAACCATTCTTGCAATAATAATGAATTATAGGGAACTAATAAATAACTTCTTTTATCCCACGGCAGCGCGGGGTAAAAAACAACCATAAATACGTATCGGTAACTGTAGGTAAAAATTCCAGATGTGAATCATCTCTGTAATGAACCCCTTTCTATAACAAATCCAAACGTAAGCATTGTCATAAGAATTGTTTTATTAGCTTAAATGATAAAAATAAATAATTAGATCGAATCCGTAATCCAAAGTATAATAAAAGCAAATAAATAGATACAATAAACAAATAACTAGCTCTAATTTGTAATCGAAGTTCTAAATTAAAGTAATTAAATAATTTTTCTTTTCTCAAATAAATAACAAGTCGCGTTAGGGAGAAATATAATTTAAATAGAAGTATGAATTTACTGAATAGAATCTGGTATCGGTTTGTATATTACTAAACAAAAATAATAATAATCTGAACAGTAGAATTTTGTATCGTGTGAAATGCCTCTCTAAACAAAGGCGAGTAAAGAATATTTAGGATTGCTATGCATTGAGCTTCTACGAAAAATACGGTTCCTTTAAAACCCATGCCATTTGAAACTCATAAAATCATACTGACACAAATATAAAATGCAAAATATGTGGCTATTCATAGCAGATCCATATATAAGTGGTAAGTTATAGAACATTTCTTCTTAGTTTTCAAATTTGAAGGTCGATCCAACTTTTATTCTTGGTACTGCATGTGATTTTAAGTTTAATTATAACATTGTGTTGCACATTGTCTTATACTATATTTTTATTTCACTGCAAATTCAAAATTTAAGCTAACTTTTACCTTTGTTACTATGTTAGATCTAAATTGTAATTAATTAATCCTAAAAGTAGGAAATTAAAGTCGGGAGAGCTAACAGGGCCATTATCGTTATGTATTGATACCCTTCAATTGAATAAACTGGGAAATTTAGAGGATGGAAACGTTAAGTTGTCACGGTTCGCGACAATAAATAAATATTAAATTAAATAACAAAGAACTAACCATAATTCGGAAGTCTAAATTAAAAGTAATTGAAGCATCTGGTCGCAAATAAATAACAGCAAGTCCGGTGAGTGGCGTCAGAGCCAGGAATCGCGTAGGGAGCAATCTGGTTGAAACGTGATGTGATAGAAAGGTATGTAAGTAAAAAAAAAGTATATATACATATGTACATTTAGATATTCATACAGTAAGTATACACCCTATTATTTATATCATTCTTGACTCTGTCTATATTTATACTTCATTACGTGTCGGGGCAGTAGGCAAGTAACTGTCCGGTAGTAGGACGATACCGTTAGTAGGGAATGCTACATTGTCTGGGGCACGATTTGGTAAGTAACTGGTCTGCTCGCTAAGGGTATTACTCAAGAGAATAATACAATTGATTCGGATCGACCTGGCTACATTGGGCCGTCAAGGTCGAAACAGACAGGACCCGCTGCTGACGACTGTGCAAGGAATGAATGGCAAGTAGGAACGTGGAATATTTGAGGTAGGCGTGGTACAGAATTTGAAATTGCGAATGTAATGTACGAAAGGCTCCTTGATATTTTGTGTGTATCGGAGGGAAAGCGCAAAGAAAGGTATGCTGTGGAGATGGAGGATGGCAGCCTAGCACTATGGTTACTAGTGGAGACTGAAGTGCATAACGCAAAAGGAGTTGGGGGTCATCGTAAGTGAAGGAGCGAAAGGATGTGTTAAACAGTACGAGTTGATATCTCCCAATTTAATGTGGGTTAGAATGAAAGTGGAGTTTCGAAAAATATTTCTATGCACCAGTGAATGGAAGAGAGAGACCAGGAGTGTAAGAACTTCTGGAATATGGTAGAGAACGTGTTGAAAGTATGTATGCCAAACGAAAGTGTGATGATAGTGGTGTAAGGTCCTTTCTTACAATTTTTATATTTGCCGCGGCTAAACTGCAATCGGTCTTTATATTCTAAACTAAAGAGGGGTGTGGGTTCGTCGGTATCTTTAATCTTAGCTCTACACTGTCCACATAAAATAATTAAAATAAAATGGTTTAAAAAAATATATTTTCCTATATTTACAAATCTAATATATATTCACACTTATTCTAAATCAACTAACCTAAACGTAACAATAACAAACAACTGGACGTTCTGATGGAGACGGCGGCGCCGGGGGCGTCCTTCCTTCCACTCGCTCAATGCGACAGCTTATTCTTGTCGAAGTCGATTCTGGAAAATAGATTTTAATGCACCCTAGTTACACTCAATAATGACCGTAATATTTAAATGATTATTAACGTAGTGTTTAATTAATTATTTAGGCTGGATACGGCCCTGTCTACAAAAGAAAAGAATTTGTAAACCAACTACTGGATATTAAAACGGGGCTTGCGCGAATCTAGGTCACTAGTGAAAATCGATATCCCGAGTTCACTTGTGGTACGCATGACGGTTGTACCGGTCTAAGTACGTGCGGCTCTTTACCTTTAGTACTTTCTAGAAGACGGACAGGGGCGTACGCTTCGTGGAGAAATTCACTTTCGCGATGTATTATGTTCGAGAATATGACTTCTTCAGGTCTACTTTTGCATTAATTTTAGTCTAGGCGGACTATCCACGTTAGGTTGTATAATTAATATATGCACGTTATCTTCTGGGATGTACTTTTATGGTGGAGATTTCCTTTATGCAAACAAAGGAAGTCTCACGTAGATACAACTGAACGTTATTTACTGGTATACGAAAAAACACGTATTTATTAAAGGCGGTTTTTATACTTGCGGAATAAGCTGGTGGAAAACAATTAATAGATTGTTTTCTTGAAATCCAATTACTTAGCGCGTGGGTATCGGTGTACGGTTTTCGGCTACGACAGGTCTTTGACGGATACTCTACGTTTAATTCGATTTGTGATTATCAGCACTTCAGTCCTTCTCCAGCGAGCTGATGAATTCAGGTGTTTAGAATGTAAGTGAGCGTAAATGATGAAAGCGGCAGGTCTATACAGTCCTACTTAGCTCTCGTCGGTATATGTTAGCGTGGTGAGTGTATACTCCCGACTACCTCGTGGCTTTTGCCCGTGGCTGTCTGGGGGTTGAGGTGTGTTTGCGCTTGTGAGCACTCCCGACTACCTCGTGGCCTTTGTCCGTGGTTGTCTGGGGTTGGTGTGTCTGTTGTGTCCACTCGACTGCTCCGGGACCTAGCCCGTCGCTCTCTGGGGGTTTGGTGTGTTTGTGTTTATGTTGGTGTTCTGAGTTACTCTACAGACTTACGTGTCGTTAATCACAAAGATCGAGGATAGCTATTTACAAAAGATTCGCGATGCGCGTTTGCAAATACAGGAGCTAAACTCGCGGTGGCTATCACTAGGTCTGCGGCGATTTACTTTCAAACAACCGTCACGTGCAGGTTTTCTGGAATCGGAGTTAGTCAACCGGACTAACTAATACAGGAGCTGGTGAAACTAACTAACTACTTCTCGGCGCCGGGATGCGTTTACGGGGCGCGTTTTTAAATACCGATAGATAGAGATCTACAGATAGATATAATAATAATATTAAGGGGCCCGGCGCGGTTTTTATAGAGGACCCTCAGTAGGCGGTGATGGCTTCTGTTTGGGGGAATCCTATTTGTAATTGGCGGAGATTACTCTGACGTATAAAACTTTCGATGTTTTATGAAATCTACGTTGGAGTGGAAACAAATTAATTATTGTTGTGCAATCCACGAAATAATGAGAAATATTAAGTTAGGTTCTGAGTAATACGGAATACTAAGAAATATTAGATTAAGTTTTGCAGGTGTTCGAATACTAAGAAAGCTTACATCATTTCTTTTACGAGGGCTGATTGTTAAATAATTAATTAATTAAAAAATGTTGAAGTAATGACTTGCGGTTCGTTACAGTGGGGATATGAACGGATGGGTGGGTGTACAGAGAGAACATACAGAACGGGTTCTAGGAAAGTTCATAGGCGAAAGAGTAAATGAGAATGGTGAACGCCTGGTGAACATCTGTGTGGAGAGAAGCCTGTTTGTATCTAATACTTGGTTTAAACATAAAAATGTGCATATGTATACATGGAAAAGAGGTGAATCGAAAAGCATGGATCGGAGTGTGGATCGGACCACTTTTTGGTTGTATGGAGGGTGTGTTTAGGGCAAAACGAACAAATAACAGACACTGACGTTGAAAGTGCATGGATAAGCTTGAAAAACTGTGTTGTCAATTGTGCCGTGCGGATATTTGGAGGAACGACTGTAGGTAGATATAAAAAATGTGCTTGGTGGAATGAATCGGTAAAAAAGGCAGTAAGTAAGAAAAAAAGATGCATACAGGGCAATAACAGCTGCAAAAAAATGAGACTGAGGAAAAGCGATTGTATGAGGTGTACAGATGAAGAAACAAAGAAGCGAAGCAGGGAGTGGGAATAAATAGAGAGTCAGTGATGGCCGTGGAAGGGGAGAAAATGCAGAATGATTTTGAAAACACAAAACAGAACGCTGCAGGAGTGTTGAATATGAGCAACGGAATAGTATGGGACGAATGTGAAGTAAGGGAATGCTAGCAAGAGTATTTCGGAAAGCTGTACAGTAGTGAGGACAGTAAGACTAAAGGGTTACATAAAGAGAATGTAAAAGGAATGGTGAATGAAGCTGAGAAGGATATTGGGATAAATGTGTGTGGAAAAGTGCTTAGTGAGTGGAAGAGCGCGATCACTTTACCGCTGTATAAGGGTAAGGGGAACAAAAGTGATTGCAAGAACTACAGAGGAATACGTTTGATTAGCGTGCTTGGTAAAGTATTTGGAAGAACAATGATTGATAGAGTACGAGAAACTACACAAACTAAGATTTGGTATATGCGTGGTGGCTTCATGCCAGGGAGAGTATGTGTCGATCAGATGGTTGCAGTCCAGAAGGTGATCGAAAAGTGTTCAAGTGTAAAAAGGAAGCTGTACTGTGCGTTTGTAGATCTGGAGAAAGCATACTACAGAGTGAATAGGAAGAAGCTGTGGGACTTATTAAATGAATATGCCCTAGATAAAGGTCTAATACACGGAATAAAGGCGGTATACAATGGTAGCCGGGCATGTGTTAGGGTGAGAGGAGGTGTGAGTGAATACTTTAATATTGAGCAAGCACAGCGACAAGGCTATGTGATGTCACCGTGGTTGTTCAATCTATACATGGATAGATGTGTTAGATCAGTATGTACCGATAAAAATTGTGTAATGGTTGGTGACGTAAATGTACGACTTCTGGTGTATGCAGATGACACAGTCTTATTAATTGACAGTGCGCATGAGCTACAAACTGCTCTGAGGAAGTTTGATACAGTCTGAGACAGCATGGACCTAAAGGTAAATGTGAACAAAACTAAGATTGTGGTGCTCAATCGGGAAGGTGGAAAGGAGAGTAGAGTATTTACTCTGCAAAATGAAGTTGTGGAGCAAGTGGACAAGCTGGTATATCTGGGTAGATTGTTTACTGCAGATGGTACAATGGAGGGCGAGATTGGACGAAGGGTTAATGCTGGGAGGAAAGTGATTGGCAGTATGTGGATGATAATGAGAAACGAAAGCATGAGTCTAGATGCCAAACGAACAATCTATAATGGCGTGTTTGTCTCGTCAGTACTGAATGAAAGTGAGACATGTGTATGTTAAAAAAAAGCATGAAAGAAAAATAAATGCCGTTAGTATGAGATTACTGAGAAACGCATGTAGTAAAACGAGAAGGGACAAGATAAAGGATGAGTGCATAATGACGGAGTGAGGAAAAGACGATGATGGATAGATATAAAAGTTTTACATTACGTTGGTTTGGTCACACTAAGAGAATGAATAACGCAAGGTTAACGAAGCAAATATATGTGGGTGAGTATAGAGGTAAGGCCGTGCCTAGTAGGCCGCGTAAAACTTGGCTGAATGTAGTAGAATGTATGATAAAGGAAAGAAAGTTAAGGAGTCTTAAAAAGGGCACGTCAGAGACCATCTATGAATCTTGCGGAAGCTAGGGAGGTATGCAGAGGTAGGAAAGCATAGAGAAAGGTTATGAATGAAAAATAAATGAGGCTGGGATTGTTTTGCCTGTCCCGCAAGGGACTGGGGTGAAGGTTAAGTTCAGTTAAGTAACAGTTAACTTACCAATGAGGGTAACATGTATCTCATGTACATGGTGTATCAATGCTCTTATGCTGTGGTTTGAAGAGGAGTTTTTGTTACCATTCGTTTGACCAAGTATGAATTTCATTATATGCATAATTCTTGAAACAAATCAATAAGTTTACCGACAGCAGTAACACCTATTTCATGTTTATGGTGCACCAATGCCGTTATGTATGAAATGAAAGGAATTATTAAATATGTTTTGAAGAAGACTCTCCACTGTCTTTCTTTTGGCCAAGCATGAATTTAATCATATGTACCATTCTCGAGAGAAATTAATACACTGGCTTGCAAGGAGTTTCAACCTATTGCATAATTGGATGTAGTGACCTTATGGTAGTAATGCATGAAATTTTGAAACATACCTTGAAGAGGACTCTTAGATGCTTTTGGTTTGGCCAAGTATGAGTTTCAAAATGAATTCGTAGACTTACCAACAGAGATACCACGTATTATCTCATGTGTATGGTGCACTAATGCTCTTATGGAAGTGGTGCAGGACATTTTAAATTATTTTTTAAGCGGACCCTTACATGAATTTATTTTGGCCAAGTATGAATTTGATCATAAGTATTAGACAAATTAATGTACTGACTGGCAGAGGATTTCTCAACCTAGTGCTCTTATGGTAGTAGTGCAAGAAATGTGTTTTAAAAAAGTGCCGTTGTAGCTTTTTTCTGGTCAAGTATCAATTCGATCATTTGTATTATTTTTGAGCCAATTCATTAAATTTAACAACGAAGGTAACATCTTATGCCTATGGTGCACCGGTGCCCTTATATTCAAGAAAAGTTGAAATATATTTTAATGAGATCTCTTCGATGTGTTTATTTGTACTAAATACTGATTTAAAATAAATAAATTTGTTTTGTGCGTATTTTCAGGGTTTAAGAAATCTATAATACGCATTTGAAAATAACTAAAACAGTTTTGAACAGTTATCTTAGAAAAGTGGTCAATATCTGAAATGCCTTTATAGTTATTATAGAAGCCCTTCACGCTGATTTTTTGATATGATTAAAATCAGTTCTCTAAAATTAATTAAATTTACTGAAACAATTTCTCCTTTTTATTCAGATATTTTCAACTTAAACGAGATAATTTTTTTGCCAGTAGGTAGCTGTTGTGATTGTCTAGTAACCCACGTTTGGATATTTTTATTAGTTCTAATTAACAAGATATACGATAACAATTAAATTGAAAATTTAATTCAAAATTTGTTTCAGTACATCATTTTCAAAATAAATATTCCTGCCAGGTAAGTGGCAAGGGATTACAAGAGATTATTTTTAAATACCTGACCCAACAGCACAACTAATGAGTGTTCTGTGAATATTTTATGTTATGAAATTTGAAGAACTCTGAAAACAAACGCACCAGTTAATGTAATTAATGAACCTAATAAAAAGCAATGTTTAGTACGAAGTAATAACACATTTATTCATTATATTTACTTTAACAAAATGACTATAAATCTTTATATTTTATTTCCCGAATTGGAATATTTCTAGCTCGCCGAGAATCAATAATTTCTGGCAATAACGTAAATAGGTAGAGCTTAATTAATCTTTCCTGCACGTCTTCAAGCCAGAAATTGTGACCGTATTTAATTTTTTCAACATATAGGTCTTTATTTACATATACTACAAAATAACAATACATTTTTTGTGCCATATGCATTTAGCTTTATCACTTTTTCGCAATAATTAATTAGTGTTTGTTCGACGGATTCTACTATTCCATGTTGTCTTGCCGAAAATAAAGGTATATTCTGGATTCATAAAAAGTTCAGAATCTAAACCTAAACGTTTATAATTCAGTGGTACACTTTAAGCAAAATGAAAATATTCAATTATTTATAATTTATTTAAATCTATGAAACGAAGTGCGACAAAAGTAACGCAACAAATTGTAACACAATATTTTATTTTCACTAACAAACATTTAAACATTTTTAAGAATAATTACAGTAGCTAGAAAGTTAATAGTTAATAGAATATCCGTTATTGTTTATTATTTGGCGACAACGTCGAGGCATTGAGTCAATCAATTTTTGAATAGTATTTTCAGGAAGATTTGTCCAAACTTCATTAATTTTATTTACTAACGATTGTTTACTTGGGAAAATTTATGTACGAATTCGACGTTCCACTTCTTCCCATAGATTTTCAATAGGGTCAATGTCTAGGGATTGGGACGGCCACGGCAAAAGTCGAGCGTTATTTTCGTGAAACCACTCCTGAACAACTCGTGAAGAGTGTTTTGGATCGTTATCCGTTGGAAGATAAAACGTAACGGGATTTCCCACTCTGCATAAGGTAGCACTACATTGTGCAATACATCCCTGTAGATAAATCGATCCATGGTGTCATTAATGAAATGCAAAGTACCAACTTCATTCCATGAGAAAAAACCCCGTAAAAAAACACTGCCTTTACCATGTCTAACTATGGGTGTAACGTATTTGGGATTAAACCCTATGTTTATTGGCCGTTGTTTTTTTTTTTGATCGTCTCGATTTCGGTAGATTCTGTAAATGTCCTCTTTTATTGTAACATGCAATTATTTTGGATACGCTGTATCTGGATAAAACAAATATGGTTGAAATTTCGGCCTGGTTTATACCTTCCAAATGTACATTCACTACTCTCTGCTTTAAGTCTGTCGAAATTGGAATACCTCTTGGTATGATTAATTCAACACACAATTATTAATTAAACATAAATTAAACTCTGCAAAATTATTCTACTCTTTACTTTCACTAAAACCTTCAATTTTTAAGTAAATATTAAAACGTCGCTTTGCTTTTGATGCTTCGCAATACTGTGCTTAAAAGTTTATGTCAGTATCGTTTCATTTGTTTTGATTATTGTAAAAACTTGTTGCCGCCGATCACAGCAGCACTCTAGGATACTTAATGACATAATGTATTTAAATAAGATGCCTTGCATTTAATATTTTAAAATCGAGATTTTTTCATTTTACAAAAGTGTTGCTCTATTTTTGGCCGATGGTGTATTTGTATCGTAAATTGTGCATCGTCATAGAACGTTTAAAACCATCTAAAATAATAGCTGATTCCGTTGATGATAACAGTAGTAAAAGGAATGCCATCTGCAGCTTCCACCGCTAATCGTGATTCTTCAGCACCTGCTATTAACATTTCATTGCAGCTCACTGCGTGTATTGTTTCTTCTACTTCACTTTTACACCTCAGATATTTGTGAGATGACATTGCTGGTATATTGAGCAATGAAAAAAGTTCACTCAGTTGACCATGGCCAAGACCTATGGAAACCGCACCACATACGGCAGATTTATTTATATCCTTGGCAGCTTCTGTAAAAATAGTTTACTCTTTGTTGCACATATATGACACAAAAGTTAATGCACTCTTCAGGCCTATTCTTTTTTCAGAAACCAAGTCAATGTTTCAAAAACTACAACCAAATCATTTGTGCTTCAATGACTTCAGCGCTTGTAAAAACGGAATCAATTCAAGAATTCGACGACCACTAACAATTTGAGGTTTTCCAATAGCATTAGTTTCAATATCTACTTCTAAATTGGGCAGTTCTTCTAAACATTGCATCCTAATTGTAACGAATCTTTTACGTCCTTCGCTCATTTAGTTGTAAAATATAAGAAAAAATGGTTTTTGGTTGTTAATGATTTATAAGTTGTGGTGGGCAATTTAATTTGCATTTTGGTGTAACTTAGTTGCATATTTTTCTTAAAGGTTTATATACTTCCATATCGTGGAATTAAATCTCTGCACATACTCTTGCGCACATTTTTTCGCGCACCGCTATATCACCTGATATCCTAAGCGTCCTTTTGAGCATTACTTGATGAACGTTGTTTTGATTAGGAAGCCATATTGGAGTTTCCACCTAAATTTTGTGAAAAGTGCCATTGATTTAAAGGTAAGATGCATTTAACTCGTATTATATTAAAATCTGAAACATTTGCTCTTTGCAGGCACTGTTAATCCTTTTGCTTGTATCATTTTTACTTTTTTACTTTTACTTTTGGCATTTTTGATGCTTATGATTGCAATTTCGCATTTAATTTAGATCTAAATTTAGATCACATTTTTATTTGAACTTTCGAGAGAATGCAATAAACACTGGATTATTCAAATTTAATGAAGATAAATTTGCAAGAAGTGAAATTCAACTTTGGTATGGTTTACAACGTACAGCATTGTTATCATGACATATTGCGCAATATTGGTGCAAAGATTACATCACCTTTGGTTAGCATTTCCGCATTCATTTAGATACCAGATGTTATCAAAAAGTTGTGTACAAAAATTTTCGAACAGGTACTTATATCCATAATTTAGTAATTTAAGGCTATTACAATTAGTTTTTAAGATATATTTTATATAACTCTAAATTTAAATATTTGATAAACATAGCTTGTATATCTTTTGTTTTGACATTTTGGTGAATTTTTTATTGTATCCTCGGTTTAGTTATTCCGAGCATAATAAAAAAAAATAACTTGGCGTCCGAGATAATTTTTATTATTGTTACATTGCAGTTACTATATTGATGTTAAGTGAAAATAACCAAGCAGAAATTAGTGGTAATCAAGCAAATCAAAAAGATTGAACCAGCCCTGAATTAATCCACCGACTGAGACAACGGCATTATCTTTTATTGAGTGTTTTGGATCTCGGGTTAGTTTAACAATTTGTTTTGAGAACATTTGCAACCTATTTGTTTATTATTAAATTATTTGCACCTGGCACTCTTATACAACATATTTATACGTGGCGCTTATAAACCTTATTTATACGTGGCGCATCGAGCATGGGACTTGATTTGCTTTCATTACCATTATTTACTTGTGCTGGATATTTCCGCTCTTGTTTGTTTCAGTCTCGATTGTTAGACTTGACCATTTTAAAGTTATAGTAACAATTTATAATTACGATCGAATATTTTTATTTTGTTTACAATTAGTGTTTATATATTATTCTTTACCATGTAAAATTTGAATTATTTAGATGTTCTACGTAGTGATGAGTTACTAATAGAGTTAAATTATAGAAATATGAATGATGCGGAAAGGTTAACTGTTGATGACAAACGTAAATTATTAAGGCGTGAATTAAATTTAGAAAGGATTGATCCAAATCTATTTGATTCGTATAAAAAAGTCGAAATAAACCAGACCATGGAACTGGATTGCTTAAAAGATAGACTTTAGAACATTCAATATTTAATTAATTTGTTTAAACTAAAACCTAGTAGAGGAGGGTTCATACTCGTTTATTGCATATTTTGAAACGTTTGAATTATACAACTTTCGATAATAAATTTTTGTATTTACTTGATCAATTGCTAACTTTATGTAATGAATCAATAGAATTAATCGAATCCATTAATGAAAACATTGAATTGAACAATGAGTTACCATATTTAGACAGTTCTAATATTTCTATGTCACATAACGACAATTTTAATACTTCAGTTAATATTCGGACTGTAGATTTTTCTAAATTAATTCAAAATTTAAAAGTTGCTAGAAGTTCTGTTCCTGTTTATAAATTAAATCTAAAATTGTATGGTATTGAAAAAGAAGTTTGTACATTTATACAAAGATGTGAGGAATTAATGATGGCTCGTAACATTTCGAAGTCGGAGATGCTTTTATCTGGCATTGATCTATTTTCAGGATAGGGTTTAATATGGTTTAGAGCAGTTAGGCTGCAAATAAATTCATGGGACGAAATTAGTTTAAAATTAAAGGCGACTTTTTACCCGAAGGACATGAAGTTTTGTTAAATGAAATTAAGAATAGAAAACAGACTTTTGATGAAATTCCAACCCTTTATTTCCGAAATGGTTAACTTATTTTCACAATTAGACGTTCCTCCTGAATGTGAACAATTAAAAATTATTATGAAAAATTTACAACCTTGGTTTGCTTCCCAGTTAGCTCTTGTTAATGATACTGATATTTTCCATCTGGTTGAGTTATGTAAAAAATTGCAGCAAGTGAAAGCTCAGAATTCTAAATTCAAGTTTAATTCTAGTTCACATTTTCAAAGACAATCTGAATACAAACCTAAATCTTCTACATCGAGTCAAAATATTAAACCTAAAGTCAATTTTGCTGGTGCTAAGCCAAAAAATACAAATTCAACTTTTAATAATTCAAAAATTAATACAGCTAAATCTTCAACGACATGTTTTAAGTGTAAATAATTGGGTCATACCAATCACACTGTGACAAGGATGATGATAAAATCTTTTGCTTTAAATGTGGTTATTCCGATGTTACTTTTACTAATTGTCCAAAGTGTAAATTTTCAAAAAAACTTGTAAATGGGAAGTGTTTTGTTAGTCGACACATTCCTTATGATCTTTTGGAGGCTGACAAGCATGTTTTTAAAGAATGGTTAATTACAGTTAATAAATTTTATAGAACTCCAACAATTTGTTCTAAATTTGTTGAAAAAAAGAATGATATTAGACCTTTTATTAAGGTGAAGATTTTGAATGAAAATTTTGTTGCTTTATTAGATAGTGGAGCTACCGTTACAATTCTAGGTAAGCCTGCTTTGTATTTAATTTTGGGAAGTGTTGATTTATCTTTGACTGTTAATTGTATTACTAAAACAATTTCCGTTATTGTTTCTGAATCTATTACTACTGCAATTACTTTGGGAGTAGATTTTTGTCAATTGTTTGAAATTAAAGCTGATTTTGGTGAAAATTCTTTTGTTGCAAATTCTGCGGAGACAAATTTTTCAATGATTAATAGTATTGATGATCTTAATAATGATCAAGTTTTTAAATTAAATCAAGTTATTGACCTTTTTAAAACCTTATCAAATTCGAAATTAGGTAAAACCAATAAAGTTTTTAATTCAATTAATACTGGTGTTGCAATACCAATTAAACAACGTTATTATCCATTATCTCCTGCTATGTTGGAGCATGCAAACAAAGAAATTGATGACATATTAGATCAAAGAGTTATTAAACCCAGTTCTTCTCCTTGGAATTCTCCAATGGTTTTAGTTCGAAAGAAGTCAGGCGAATTTAGAGTTTGTTTTGATGCCAAGAAATTAAATTCTATTACTAAGAAAGATGCTTACCCTTTACCATTTTTAAATGATATTTTGGATAAATTAAGAGATGCTCGTTATTTAACTTCGATTGATTTAAAGAAAGCTTTTTGGCAAATTCCTTTAGACCCTGAAAGTTGTGAAGGCTGCTTTCACTGTTCCACGTAGAGGATTATTTGAGTATACTGTTATGCCCATGGGACTTACCAACGCACCCAGTACTTTACAACGATTTATGGATTCAATTTTAAGTCATGATTTATCCCAATCGGTTTTTGTTTATTTGGATGATATTATATTTTCAAGCACATTTAAGGAACATAGTGCTATTTTAAGAGAAATCTTTAAAAGGCTTAATGATGCCTAATTAAATACTAATTTAGATAAATGTGAGTTTTGTAAACCTCAATTATCATATTTGGGTTTTGTTATCGATAAGAATGGTCTTCATACTGATCCTTCAAAGGTGGAAGCTATTACTAAATTTCCTCAACTACATACTTTTACAGAAGTTAAGCGTTTTATTGGAATATGTTCTTGGTATAGGCGTTTCATTCATGATTTTTCCACAATTTTAGCTCCTATTAATAATTTATTAAAGGTAATAAGAAATCTCAAAAAGTTATATGGAATAACGAAGCGAACGATTCATTTTTGAAAATTACATCTCTATTAGTTGATGCTCCTATCTTAGCGAATCCAGATTTTTCTAAAACATTTTATTTACAATGTGATGCTTCCAGTTGTGGTGTTGGATGTGTTTTAACTCAAGGTGAAGGAGAGAATGAAGTTGTTATTGCTTATGGTTCTCGTACTTTAAATAAAGCCGTGCAAAATTGTTCAATTACAGAACGTGAGTTACTTGCTGTTATTTTTGGAATTCAAAAGTTTAGCCCTTATATTGAAGGTACCCATTTTAAAGTTATTACTGATCATCATTCACTTATTTGGCTCAATAATTTGAAAGATCCTTCAGGTCGATTAGCCAGATGGAATGTTAAACTTTAGCAATTTGATTTTGAAGTCATTCATAGAAAAGGTAAATTAAATGTTGTTCCTAATGCACTTTCTAGAGCTCCTTTGGAAGTTAGTTCTTCAGAATTTTCTGCGGTAGATTTAGACGATTGGTATAAGAAAATGTTAACCAACGTTTCTAAGAATCCTGAATTATTTCCTGATTGGAGAGTGGAAGATAATAAACTTTACAAATTTTATTTCAAATCACTTCAGCATCGAATCCAGTTTAGTGGAATGGAAATTAGTCGTTCCGAAATCTTTAAGGAAAGATATCTTACAAAAATTTCATGATGAACCTACATCATCACATTTTGATGTTTTCAAAACTTTTTCAAAAATCAAGGAATTGTATTATTGGCCAAAAATGAAGTCAGACATTTCCAAATACATTAGAAATTGCAATATTTGTAACCGAAGCAAATCTTCACAATTTAATCATTATGGTTTTATGGGTAAAGAGAAAAATGTTTTTTATCCTTTTCTATGTATTTCTATTGATTTAGTGGGTCCTTTTCCAAGATCGAAGAGTGGTAATACAGTTTTATTAGTTATTTGTGATTGGTTTACTAAACTTGAATTGTTTCACCCAATGCGCAGTGCTACTGCTAAAGGTATTTGTCAGTATATTGAAAATTATGTATTTCTAGTTTACGGTGTTCCTCAAATTTGTATGGTGGACAACGGTTCTAAACTTAAAAGTGCACAATTTAAACATTTAATGAGTTCTTACAAAGTTCAATCCATTTGGTTTAATGCAAGTTATCACCCCCAAGTAAATTTTGTTGAGAGAGTTAATAAAGTGGTAGGTACTGCAATTAGGTCTTATATTAAAGATGATCTCAAGGAATGGGATGCTGAACTTCATGAAATTGCCCATGTTATTCGTAACGCTGTACATGAGTCTAGTAAATTTTCACCTTCCTTTTTGGCGTTTGGTCGAACAGTTCCAATTTCTGGAGATTTTTATGGTCGACTATAGTATTTTAAAGAGGATGATTTATCTATTACTAACCGTGAACAATTAGTTCAAGATTTAAATGAACTTTCACCCGTTTTTAAACATGTTAAACAAAATTTACGTGCAGCTTACGAAAGAAATTCAAAATCTTACAATTTGGGACGGCGTCCATTCAAATTAAACGTCGGCGATTTAGTTTGGTAAAAGTATTTTACTTTATCTGATGCGACTAGAAATTATAGTCAAAAGTTAGCTCTAAAATTTATTGAAGCAAAAGTTATTGAGGTGTTAGGTCCAACTAGGTACCGATTGGCCACCCCTTTCGATAATAAACCCTTAGGTGTTTTTCATGTTAAAGATTTAAAACCCCTTTAATTCTTAATTATTTTTCTATTCCCAGTATTTCTGAGACTCTTACATTCTGGTTTTCTTATTTACATTTTAATGATTTTTATGGTTTTTCAAAGTAATTTGATTTTTGTGCTTATTTAGCACATTATTTTATTTTATATTTCTGTGGCTTTGCAAACCACTTATTTTATTTTTGCTACATTTGTTTAGCACGATTGTTGAGATTTAGATCACATTGTGCGATTGCTTTGCCGATTTTTGGGACATTAGTTCTCAGGTAGATTATCTTCTTTATTGGATTTACAATTTGCTATTGTTGCAATAGTAAAAATTTAAGATAACCATTTTGAGTTTACCTCTGATCGTTATTTAACGCGAAATTTTCAAACTCTTAACCGTGGGTAAGAAAACTAGTAATGCTTGTGTACATTTTATTTTTTATTTCATTTAGTTATTTTGGTTTCCCTAAAATTGTTTCAAAATTCTAGCTTTTGACGATTCCTGATATGTTTAGTGTTCTACTCTTGACGGTTCTTGAGGACTTCGGTTCGCCTCGTGTCAACCTCGATTAGTTCACTTCCCGATTGTGACTTCCTGATTATGACGTTTTGGTAGTGTTGGGGGGTTATGTTGTGTTCGTAAGAGTGCATCATCTTTTCTTTGCTACATCACCTACATTTCGATTTATTTACGTAACGTGCGTGTTAGTTAGGGGTACGTTTGGTCTTGGACGACGACTGTGGAACAACATGAAAGATGAATCTCGTGAAGGGTAGAGTGGTCTCTCTTGTTCTCCACGACGGAACATTCTGAGCTAATTTGCCTTGGAAATAGTCGTATCTTGGATTTACCGATTTTGCTCATACCGAACGTGACTGTGGTAGTTTTGTATTGAAGTACCTAGGGGGCTTGGTTTGAGACCACCGGGGAAGGGTAATGGAACCGTTCTCTCTCGGCCTCAATTCTCGCGATTTTTATGGCTTGTCTGGAAGGAGTTTAACTCTCGAGTGGAGTGGCATTTTGCCGTGATTTTTTATCGTTGCACCTGAAAACTGTTCCCGGGTTCCCCGCCCTCTGACCCTTCAGGTCATTGTTGGTTTCTGTTCTCTTTTATTTTAGCTTCAATTTTTGTTACCGGTTTTTTTCATTTTGCTCCTCTGATGTTGGTTTCCTTCACAAACCCCACCAGCGTAAAGTTTTTTGCTTTATATTAGGTTTCGGGGCCTTTATTCTCGATTAGTGGTGTGTGCGGGTGGTAGCGCGTCATTAGCTTTTATGGTGTTGCGAGGGGTCTTTCCTGACCAACATTACCACATTTTCCGTACTTTTTAGTACATTTAGTATAGGATTTTGTTCTATTTAATCTTTTATTTAGCATTTTCATTTTTCCTATTATTTTTATTTGCATTTTATTTAGATTTTAGGTATTACTGTTTACATTTTGCTTGAATTTTAATTAGCTTAACATTTTTTATTTCCTTTAATTTTAATAAATTTATTTATTAGCTTAGTGTTTGGAACCTCCGCTTTGGTGATCTCCGACTCGAAGTTTTAGGAGGGGGTGTGTATCGAATTTTTTACGTTCTTCGTTCATTTAGTTGTAAAATATAAGAAAAAAGGGTTTTTGGTTATTAATGATTTATAAGTTGTGGTAGGCAACTTAATTTGCATTTTGGTGTAACTTAGTTGTACATCTTTCTTAAAGGTTTATATACTTCCATATCGTGGAATTAAATTTCTGCACATATTATTGCGCACATTTTTTTGCCCACCGTTATATCACCTGATATCCTAAGCGTCCTTTTGTGCATTACTTGATTAACGTTGTTTTGATTAGGAAGACATATTGGGGTTTCCACCTAAATTTTGTGAAAAGTCCCATTGATTTAATGGTAAGATGCATTTAACTCGTATTATATTAAAATCTGAAGCATTTGCTCTTTGCAGGCACTTTTACTACTTTTAATACTTTTACCTGTATCATTTTTACTTTTTTACTTTTACTTTTGGCATTTTGATGCTTATGATTGCAATTTTGCATTTAATTTAGAGCTAAATTTAGATCACATTTTTATTTGAACTTTCGAGAGAATGCAATAAACACTGGATTATTCAAATTTAATGAAGATAAATTTGCAAGAAGTGAAATTCAACTTTGGTATGGTTTACAACGTACAGAATTGTTATCATGACATATTGCGCAATATTGGTGCAAAGATTATATCACCTTTGGTTTGCATTTCCGCATTCGTTTAGATACCAGATGTTATCAAAAAGTTGTGTACAAAAATTTTCGAACAGGTATTTATATCCATAATTTGGTAATTTAAGGCTATTACAATTAGTTTTTAACATGTATTTTATATAATTCTAAATTTAAATATTTAATAAACGTAGTTTGTGTATCTTTTATTTCGACATTTTGGTGAATGTTTTGTTGTATCCTCGGTTTAGTTATTCCGAGCATAATAAAAAAAAATAACTTGGCGTCCGAGATAATTTTTATTATTGTTACATTGCAGTTACTATTTTGATGTTAAGTGAAAATAACCAAGCAGAAATTAGTGGTAATTACCCAAATCAAAAAGATAGAACCAGCCCTGAATTAATCTACAGACTGAGACAACGGCATTATCTTTTATTGAGTGTTTTGGATCTCGAGTTAGTTTAACGATTTGTTTTGAGAACATTTACAACCTATTTGTTTATTATCAAATTATTTACACCTGGCGCATTTACACCAATTATTATACAATATCTACCATCACGTTCTACGGTGCGCATTCTTTGATTGTAAATCTGGACCTACAGAATACCTAAACTTTATTAATTCATTAGTGAGTATTATTAAAAATTAGGTAATTAGGTTGTCCAATCTAACCCGTGTAAAGCTACTATATCTTTTATTCTTACCACTGTGGTCTGTAGCGGCTGATCTCTTTTAAAAACTTTTTTTCTTAGGTTAAATTTCTTTTGGTATGCAGACCCATAACATATACCCAATCGATGTTATGTTACAAAATGAAATTAATCCTTAAAATGAAGATACTATACTAATAAGAATACTGAAATTAGACTGAATACTAAAAATGAATTTTCGGGTTATGTACCACTGCTTTCTGACAACTGGACTTCTGACAAATGCGCAAATCGAGTCACAACTCCTTCGGTTACTGTTAAAGAGATGCTTAAAGTAGTTCATTGTTTTCTGCAGGTACTTGAGATAAATATTTGCTGTTTAAGAGTAGGCAACTTTAAATACAGAAAGTAGAAGTTTGTTTTAACCGGCGGGAAGCCGATAGATAGTTAGGCAACACATCAAACTCCCTTGGAGCAATGTTAAAAACGTTCTAACTTTTTATATTATTATGAAGTTATCTAAAACTTTAGAGAAATGCGTAAGACGTCAAAATAGTCCCGAAAGCTTCCTAATTGTTTGAATATAGGTTTTTTTTAAATTTTAGTATCTATAATTTTGTATTGACTTTTTTTCCCAGTAGTGATTAAATTGTAATATTTTTATAACTGATAATATTTTTAACAAAAGCCATATACGACCAGTTAGAATTTTGAAAAAATTGTAGATTTATAATTTACTATTTAAAACATTATAAAAACAATAAATGCTCTGATGTCAATAAGGTATAAATTCCATTAGAAAATATAGCAGCATGGTCTGTTCATTAAATGACCCGGGCCACAAAGAACTTCAGATATTCCTTAGCAAGTACCTATTTCTATTGAAACACAAACGTAATCGGATTAAGTTTGAACCGTTCAAACTATTATTTAAATGACAATAACGAAAATGGTTTGTACTTTATGTAGGCAAAATCTTAAATTATAATGTATTCGAATCAGTAAAAATTAAAATAAAACAATTAATTATTCTATTTATTTATTTTGTAACAAAGAAAAAAACGAAGTTTTCTAAAATATTGTAAACAAATTATAGAGGTGAACAAACAAAACAATTTAAAATTTCTGCGTAGATCCTCTAATAACGGTAATAAAGACTGATACTAAACTGCTAGCCACTCGAACTTACACACAGTAATCTTTAGGCAAAATTTAAAGTTAAACATTTTCAATAGGAATGCAAATTTTTGAACGCGGCTTGCAAATTTTAAGAGCTGGTTTTTTTCGGATTACGCTGCATGACGTATATTTATCGTAGGACCATAGGTTTATTATATACGGGTGATCAATGAAGTCATGCAAAAATCAAAAGTTTGTATGAAAATTTCCGCAAAAATTTTTTGGTCGTTGCAATATGGTTCGTTACTAAGGTAACATCAATATCTCTAGACATTTTTGTCAGTTTTTGGATTAAGGCCCTTAGGCCTTGCACACGCTACTCAACATAAAATTTGGGTAGCAAAATTTTTAAAATGCTATAACTGGACATTGCATTGACGGTTCTTGATGGGGGGAAGTTTGAGTTAAATGTTTGTATACACTACTGTCTTCGTCACCAATCAATTTACCATAAATTAGGTTATGCCGTGAAATTTATTCTGCATATCCTTCGCAAACAATACCAGATTCAATTGCAGTGGAAGTGTTAGTCCAGTTCCGGAATGATGATAATCCACATCATGGCCTCTGGCACACGAACAGCAATATTTGTTTTTTACACCCATATACAAAATATTTTTTGATTTAGCTCCGATTATGGATGCCTGAAAAAACTTTTATAATAAAAAAAAGATTTCATTAGGACTTACTTACTTGCTTAATAAAGAAAAAGATTATCACTTACAAATCCATAATGTGCAGAATAGTTTCTACGGTAAGATCTTTTCCCCCAAGCTCCGTCTTCTATCACTGATATAATTGTTACTCCCATTTTTTTCTTCTGCGGCTTCGGCTTCTTTTTTTGCAGCTTTGTTCATTCATTGTTGGTTTAAATTATGGACCGAGAGTAAAATAATGTTGTGGTATTTTTAAGTACCTGTCGTTAGACATTTGTGGTATATCCATTGCTGCAACAATCTCAGCTAATTGGGTATATCCAATCCCAATTGATACGGCACCAATAACGGCAGCAAGGTTTGTTGAACCAAAAGAAGCATCAGTGCCACTAGTCTTTACCACATCTGTCTTTCCACACATATTACATTTAAATGTAAGCGTACCTTCTAATCCCTCTATCTTTTCTGATATGACATCTATATCAAAAAAAGAACAACCAAAACCAACGTGTTTTAGTGATTTCAACACTTTTAAGAAATATTTTATATCTATGATCCTGCGGCCTGATAAATTGAGATTCTGAGTGGCATGTGATTCTGAATCGTTTTCCAACAATAATGAAGCATCTGAACTGTGTACATCAAAAGAAACATAAAATTGGTCTTCGGGTTCAGTATCTGCGTCTGTCACTATTTCTTGACAATTATCAGTATCTGACACCAAAAAGTTTTCATCATTATGATAAAATTAAAAAATTATACAAAAATAGTCTATCGGACACCTTGCACCAGAAGTATTTATAGGATTTAAGCAGCGAGTTATCAAATATATTAGAAAATGGTGAAAATAACTTAAAGATTAAGTATGTAACAGGTGTCTCCAAATACCATTATTAAAAAACTAGTAGCTTAAAATCATTTTCTTACTTCTGATTTAACAACTCAAATTTATTTGCTGTTTTAAAACGTAAGTGGTCTTAGATCCAAAATTGATGAACTTTACTTAAATGTAGGTGAACGAATATAATTTAATAAGCTTTGTGACAATGCACTTACAAAAATGGTATATTATTTCTGTGAAAGGTAATATTGGCTGTGAAATTTGAAATGTTTCTTTCATGAACGATGATTTTTCCTCAATTGGTAGAGTGGGCTGTAAATGTAAGTTTAATAATAGTGCATTCATTTCAATTTATATACCTACACCATCACTAGTTAGTACCTATCTAATGTTTTTGAGTTAAGTGAACTGTAAAATACGGCCATAGCAAAATATTAATAATGGATAATTCGAACACACCATATTTTAGCGATACAAATCTATAATAATGGGCTTTATTGAACTATGTAATTTACAACAACATAACTACTACTACTACTAACTATAAGATGACGAGCCTGACCAGGTAAAAATTCAACCCAAAATACGATTTATAAAGCTATAACTGGATCCCTATTGCATTTTCATAATGCACATATAACATAGACAGCTTTTAACGTCAAATTGGTCAAAACTCAAAATATGACGGAAAAAAATCCTTTCTCATTAAAATATAATTTAATAACAACAATAAACAATTAACATCACAAAAGAAATTGGCAGGTGCGGTACAAATACTTAACAAATTCTTAAAGAAAGTGCTCAAAATGATTCATGAATGATCGCCTTAATCTACGATACAAATATGGAGTTACAGCTCTGTAGGCTCCCCATTATTACTAAATTATGAATTATTACTAAATTTTGCCTCATCGCGGAAGAAAATAAGATTTATAAAGTCTAGGTTTAAATTAATCTCCTCTCAAACAAAACAAAATTACAGAACTGGAGTCTTTTGGGTTATCGGTTGGTTTTAAATCCTGGACATGGTGAATATTTTAAATTTTGTCGTTTGGAGATCGATGTTCGGGATAAAGCTCTCGATACAAATTTGCTACAGCAACAGTATTTTTTCGGAATTCCCCAAAAATCAGTATCATGTCCAAAATTATAAAGTCGCAAATTTCCTAAATTCTTAAATCAGGTTTTTAGGTCAAAGACTGTAAAGGTGTATAATTTTTAATGTTTCCATCACTTCTAGCCATTTTCCAGATGTTTGGAAGACCGGAAATATTGTTTCCGTTTTAAAAGGTAGCGATCCTACATATGTCCAGCATTATAACCATTTTAAATAATTTTTCTAAAGTGTTTGAAATCAATTTATATAACAAACTTTATCATATTGTCATAAACCATATATCTGAAGATCAACGTCTTTTTATGATTCTCTTGGTCCTGTCCGTAATCGTAAAGTTGGAACTTTTGCAGTAGTTTCAACATTATCATTGACACCTTTGGAATCAACTTCAGTGTAATCTGGGATAGCTATTGTTTATTCAGTTTAGAAATGATGTCAGACGCTACGGTTTACCGATGATCTTGAAACTCCTCGATAAATAATACGGATGACTGTTTAGAATGTTAAAAAAGAATCACTTTATCAGCATAATGCACATTTTTCTTGTCAATCGTACTGTGGTCTCTTTCATTCGTAACTGCAAACAAATTTTGAATTATTGAGCACTACAATCGCTTTACTTTTATCTACCTCGATAAAAAAAGTTGAATACTCCTCTTTAATTTATAACCCGGTCAATAAAATCCACAAAACAGCGTTTTGGTTGATTTAAAGAAAATGTTTAAAGTTTTTTTATTACAAAGTCTACGAGATCTGTCCCCATAGAAGCACTGTTCATGCTCCTCGTGCTCATTTTCAGAATTCCACAACTTCCCACTGTGGTTTTCTACAGACTTGTTTAAACGCCCCATTGCCACTGATTATCGGAACAGTAACTGCATTAGTACTAAATCTGATATTAACAATTCTTATTTGATGCCGTTGATACAGGGATAGATCCAGAGGTGGTTGAATGGGAGAATGGTGTTTTTAACTTTACTTTTTTCATCCTGAGTGCATTATTTTGCCACATTTAAACAGCTTTGCAATAATATAGAAATTTACTCTGCCGAGGAAGAATTTATAAAAAGGGAAATAAAAAATTGGCTGTTTGTGATTCAGATATCTATGATTAGGGAAGTTATTGCACGGTTAACTAGGTTAAATGGATATAACTCCGCTACTTGCCTTTTTGAACATATCGAAGTTTATATTTTTGAAAAAAACACAGAAAATGGTAGATTACATCATAACAATGAAAAAATTGAAATTAGACAAAGAAGCGAGTTGTTCCACAAAAAAATGTCAAAAATGATGCCAATCTTTACCAACACTTCATTGTTGTAACATAGTCTAGTACTTATGTCCAGCTTCCTCTAGTAAAATCAGATAATGTATTCTAAACATGTGATTAGATTTATTTATGGTCTAAGAAGGTTTGAACATATCTGCCATAAAATGCATGAACTGCAGTGGTTAAAAAATATTGAAAGCACTGTTCAGTATCACTATGACGATTCCGTACATCGATTAATGTTAAAATCGACATCAGTCGCCTAAACCCAAATGTAATTATCCTATCTGGTGTTCATAACCACCAAACACGATATAAGAACTAGTTTGCTATAACTAAGCATTCTTTGCTTAGAAGGTCATTTTCGTTCAATGCCGTGAAAGCTGTCTCGCCGAGCATACTCGCCTTCCAAACTTCTTTCACAAGCTTGAATATTAGTTATAGATTAGCACGTAATATAGTACACCCTTAAAGTAAATTAGATTGTGTGAGAAATAGTATTGTGTTAAACTTCGCCTAGTGCATACTTATGTATTCTATAATTAAATAGAGACGATTTATTATTATTCCAAAACATTATCTAAGACTTGGTATAGACATAAACGTCTACTTACCGGGTATATACACACTTATCCACATTGCATTACAACAGTAAGAGAACCTGACAGATTAAAACAAAACGCCAAAATATTATTTTGTCCCTATATCAAATAAGACATGAACTTTCCTTGAATTTTAATGTTTGGAAATTCATAATTTATCCTTTTTAGCTTAAGATGTTTAGGAGATATTTAACACATCATTACATAATTTGTAACCAATAGGGATAACGTTGCGAATTAGTTTAATTTTTGTCAAATTTATAAATTTTGGATCGGAAAAATGCATACAACACACCACCCTACCCTAGTAGTAATACGGGGCCGATCCTGGATCAGTTCAAGGTCACCCATGTAAATCTTATGGGATTTATTTCAAGGTCAAGTGAGTTTTCTCGTGATGCCAGAACGCGCTCCACGTCTCAAGCATGTTTTGCGGGGATTTAAATTTTTGAGTCACTCGCCCTCTGGTGGTGAAATCGAGCTTTTGGAGCTCAAGGTCAAACTTTAAGCGGGAGATTTAAAATGTAGTTGGTCAAGGTCAAAGCTAA